>MEIZ01000003.1:1415412-1433113 GCA_001723225.1 Globodera ellingtonae | reverse complement strand
AATTCTCTCCTGTCCCGAGACCATTCTGTGGAGAGCCCGGCCCCAATTGTACCCCCATTTTTACCCTATTGCATTTTTTTATTCATTAATTGGCCGAGGTTGACGGACGGAAGGACGCCTTATCGGAACGATTGGATAACAAAAAGTGTTCTCCCCTCGGATGAGCAAATTTAATTTAAAGAATTTGCACTAAAATAAATATGAAATCATTCAATCCTAATCAAAATACCATACTCTTAGAGTTGAGCGGGACCGGCGGTCTGTTTCAATTGTCACTTTTAACTTTGAAGATTTTTAATTTAACTTTTAAAAAGTTAAAGGTTTGAGTTTCAATTCCACTTTAAATTGTTAAAAGTTCAAAGTTAAAGAAAACTTTCAAAGTAAAGAGTAACTTACTCTGTTTCAATTGTTACCTTTAATCCACATTTATTTTAAAAAACTTTTAACTTTGAACTTTTACCATTAACTTTTAATAAATTGCTTCAAAGTAAAAAAAGGCCTTAAATCAAAAATTAAATTTTTATAACTCGAGATTGGCTAAACAGAAAAATATGAAATTTTAGGTGAAGCTCAATTAACACATTTATTTTTTTCATAATTTTTTACCCATTTCTTTTTCGGCAAAAATCTACTAGCTAAAAGTAGTCGTTTATTCCGTAATTTTTAAAAATTTCAACCGCTTTAAATTCGACGAATTCGTAATCAAAGCATCAAATAACATATTTTCAGACAATTTTTAGAATAAAAAAGCTTTCCCATAAATTTTGACCAAACGGGTGCCCCCTATGGTTTTGTGAACTTTGGGGAAACTTGTGTTTTAATTGATTAAAAGTTGCCATTAAAAATAACTTTTAACCTCAAAAGTTAAAGTGAGAATTGAAACAGGCCGCGGGCATTCGGTTTTGGCCAATCCCGGTCCCGGCGATGGGTAAAAATTTGAAAAGGATATGAAGCATCTAACAAATGTCTTTGGTCTATTTTAAATTCACAAAAATCAAATATTGGATTTTAGATCAGCAAAAGGATCGTTATGGCACCTAATTTGGTCACAACACTCCTTATTTTTGTTTTGATCAATGCTCAACATGTGGAGCCGGCAGAAACCGCTGACGAAAATGGTGATGGCAAGTTTTCTTAAGGGTTTTTGAGTGTTAAATTACAAATTTTCTCAATGTTTTCAAACTTTCGAAATGAATTTAATAATTGTGCGAATAAAAAGACTAATTTTTTGATTTTCTAATTTGCCAATTAAATAATAAGTTTTTGTTAATTAAGTTAATATAATTTATTAGGTAATTTCAGAAACGGTCGATGCCGAAGTGAAAGAATTGCTTTCGAAGATTGAGCAAATGGCGCGGGAAATGGCCACGCCCATCCCACCCTCAAGATTGATTATGCTAATTGCCCTCGGATTGGTTGGGTTTGGCGTGTTCAATTTGCTTGTGCAGCACATTAACGTTGTCTTCCCGCGAAAGCAAAACGAAAAGCGGGATACGGTATTTGTCGCGTTACGGTATACGTCCATTGTACAAAATTGCTATGTCGCCACTTTGTCTCTTTACGCATTTACAGACCAGAGGTATGTTTTTTGTTGTCAGTTGAATTTTTATAATTTAAAATAAAACATTTTGGGTATTTTAGGCACATAACAAATATGACTGACCCCGATTTTCATCATTTACTCCATCTAATCTATTATTAAACGAAATCCTCGCCCGATGGGAGCGGACCCACGACTTTTACCCAAACCCTGGGGGATCGAACCCCGAAGATCGGACCCACGACTTTTACCCAAACCCTGAGGATCCAACCCCGGATCTTCACCCAAAATTAAAATGTTTTCTGCTTTCCCACAGCTTCTCAATCACCACCATCGCTGTCGCAACATTTTTGTGCTTCGTCGGCGTGTGCCTGATTGCTTGGGCTTTTTACAGTCGCTGCAAATGGTGGAGAAAGTTCGGCCTGAAGCAGCAGCTCAAACAAATTAACAGAAACTTTCACCACATTCTCGTTGTGTACTTTGGCATTTTCGGCGTTTTGTACCGTTTTGTTGGCATTAACAACTTTTTGGCACCGTTTATTGCCGTTGTTTCGTCGCTTATTTATGCTCTGTATTATTATTTTATTGCTAGACACTCCATTGAGGGAGAATATTCGAAGGCCGCGCAGCAGTGATCAATCTTTGGCAAGGAAATTCAATTTCAATTTCTGATTTGTTTCTGATTTAAAAGTTATAATCAATTTATCCCATTTAAATTTCATATCTTGGCACATTTCCAATTCGTTTTCAATTAAATTGCTTTTTGTCGAAATGGATTTTTTTCGATGATGAATAATTTGGCTTATAGTGGAATATCGGAATTTGTGGGACAAAAATTAATCGGATCCCTTTCATCTGTCTGCGAGCGCCAGTTTAGACCCAAACTTCCCAACGGCTTTTTCACAAATTACGGAGTCTAAAACTGGAGTCGAGGTGACAAGTAGCCGGGGTCGTCGGGCGGAAATGTTGGGAATGACTCCAAAATTGTCGGGGATTGGGCTGTTAGAACATTTTTTAATGTGATTTAACGGTTTGCATCATTAGAGGAGATTAATCGGGAGCCAATGGTCCAATCAATAAGCTTGATCATTTGTTAATTGCCAACCAAAAACACAACTACCGCCCGACATGCGCAAACGGCGGCCAAGCATTGCAAATGCCCCCCCCCCGGTTCCAACCAGAAATTCTGATTGAGCTCTGATTCCTAGTTTTTAATCATTCTTTAACAAATCCGTTATTCTTTTGATGATCTTTTGGGGCCAACCCCCCCCCCCCCCATCCTCCATTCATTTTTATTCACTTCTGCGACAAGTAATATGCTTTGTTGACATACAATACAATTGCAAGAAAAACAAAACAAATAATAATATAAACTAAGGTAATATTTTGTTGGTTCTTCAAAGGAGTGGAAAACATATTCCATTCCACCCAAATAACAATCTTTTTTTTTTCCGACACATCACAAAACAAACATTTGCAACGCATCATTTTGCCGGGCCTTTGGAATTTATTTTTTTGTGAATTCTTGAACATAAATTCCCATTTAAATCTAAAATTGCATGATTTTTATAAAATTAATTTAAAAAATGTCGGACAACGAAAGCGTAGAGGAGCAGCAACAGCAAATGGGGGGAATGTGAGTTTGTTTCCTAATGAGTAGGGCCGAGGCATTTTTAGGCAAACCCCTAAAAGGCATTTTTCCGAACTTTTAAAATTCCTTAACAACAAAATAATAAAAACGGCGGTCCTCTAAAATCGAAAACTAACTCTTTGGAAATTGCTTAACAAAATGCAAGAAAAAGGGCAAAATACACCCCTAAAGTCGCCTATTTTTTGCGGAGTCGGTCATTAGAGCACAAGTCATTTAATTTTGTTTTTTTCAAAGTTTATAAAAAAGATTTTTCTAGGGGTATTCGGGGGTGTAGAATCCGAATCTGGATTCATTTCGACCAATCCTAACACGAATCCGAGTTTGAACCTTTCTTCAGAAGCTCAAACTTTTTCAAAAATTATTCAAATTCAGCACCGGGATCCGAAATCGGTCGATGAATGCCAGTTTCGGATTCTACACCCCCCGAATACCCCTAGACACTGACGTGCCCAAGCATTTTTGTGCCTGAATTAAATCAAAGCAATAAATCCCAAATTTCAGTTTCATTTGTGCCGACGTTTGGCACGGAGTCTTTGCTTTTCTCTCCCCTTTTGACGTCGGACTGAAAATGGCACTGATCAGTGATCGATTGGACGTTTTGGTGGACGTCCATTTCAAGTTGAGGAAATGGTCGTTGCGTTGGCTGCAAATTCATCGTGCAATTGGAGGGAATGGCGCAGAAATTGTCAAACGCTATGGTGGTGAACGACTGCCAATTCCTCAAGGACCGCTTCCAAATAAAGTGATCGGATTTGAACACATTGAAATCAGGTCGCTTTCTTCTTACAAATTTAAAATGTTTTTGAGCTTTCAGTTACATCGACCAAAACGTCATTGAATTTCTTCAACGCATTCGACGACTTTTCAACTCTTCCGGGACAACTGTCGACTTTGGTGATACCTCCGTCCACCGAAACCGGAGCTGGGAAATTATTCGGCAAAATATTTGGCCTTTGGTCAATGACAACATTTGCGAACTTTATCTGTTCTTCCCCCATTTTGACCGTTTGCGACAAATCTCTCCGACCGTTCTTCGAAATTGCCCAAATCTCCATTCGATCCATTCCTTGGGACTCTTCCCCGAATTCCCGGCCGACGACAATGCCAATGCTTCTTCGCGTAAAGCCGTGGCCAAATGGTTGATCACTCCCCGCGGGGATGGTCGGCCGAAGATGTTTCATTGTGACTTTTATTCGGCGGAAACAGCGGGACTCAAAGGGGTACTTTTCTCATTTTTATAATCAATTTGAGAGTAATTATGCCCTTTGTTTTAGGCATTTGTCAATGCTTCTGAGCCGGTCAAATTCATCATTCATCCATTTTTTTCCGACATTGAACCATTTGAGCTGACAAACAATTGGACGGGGGAGCGGTTGACATTTCGACACTTCAACGAAGACAAATGGCTGTTGGTGCGTTGTCCAATTGTTCGAGAAGAGGACAAATGGGCTAAATGGGAGAAGGAGGCAATTGAGTGGAAACGAGACCCTCCGGAATGGAATTGCATCACCGTTAACTTCCGAGACAGTGACATCGGCGAGGGGTAAGGGACTGACTGAATTAATCGCAAAACTTTCCCATCTCATCGTTTAAAATCTTTCTTATTTCAGAATGGTTGAGGCAAAGGCAGGTCCGAGTGAGGAGCCCGCCGAGTGAATGGACGAGGGAATTTGATGGAATGATTTTGTTCGAACTTCGAAATATGATTGCTTTAAATTAACGCTTTTTTTAAATTATGATTAAATTTTTTGAAACGATCGATTGATCTTTGCTGGTTTATCAAAATGTACTAATCTGTGCTAATCCGTTGCCTGGGAATCAGATCATTTTTGGACGGTTGAATAGCCGCAAACCAGTTTTGGATTTTGGGAGAGCAGCATTTTAAAAGTTGAGATGATCAAGCTCATCAAACAACATTTTTATTATTGTGTAAATTAATGAAACGTTTTAATTTTCTTGGGACGCAAATTCGTGGACGAAATAGGGTTTGGACGGGCGCCCGGCTAGGAAATATTGGACGGGGCTAAAGCCCGAATATTCGCCGGCAAAGCCTGCCGGACAAAAAAATAAAAAAAAGCCCACCCGACCCTTTTTGGCTTGCGCAGAAAAAGTCCGACTGGCCCCACCCTGGCGAGTGCTTTAATTATTTTAAAAGTTATAAAATGCAGAAAAATCCGCGCAATTTTTCATCCCTATTTGTATGAAATTCTTGAAAATTCAAAAAGTTATAGTCAATTTTTCGAAAAAAAATTTTTTAAGAATAAAATGTTAATTAGATAAATAGCTCATTTTTTGAGTTCATTTTAATGCCTTAACTAAGAGGAAAAATATTGAAACAAATTGTTTATATGAGCGAATGTACAATGGAAAAGTTGGGACAATTCGCAAACGAAATTTGGCGTTTGTTTCCGAATTTGTCGTTACGAAAAAAATTATGTCGTTTGTCGTGTTGTCCATTATGTCGTTTTTGGAACTGTCGTTTGTCTCTGTCATCTGCTGAATTGTCGGTCAATTAAAATTGCCAAAAATAACGTTAGATTTGTCGTTTTGATGGGGGGTGGGGGCTGTTGGGTGGTGGGGGTTCAAACCCCGTTTTTATGAACATCTATTTTGGTGGAGTTTTTCGATTTTTTAAAATATTTAAGATGATAATTCAAAAATTTTTCAAATTTTCAATTGGACCCTCCCACTCCTAATTCCCAAAAAGCTTTAAAAAATTCCGTACTTTTAATTGCGCACCAACACGGAGAATTGCGCACCGTGAAAAAAAAAATTCAATAGAGGGGTCCCTTTTAGTCAACATTTTCAAAATATTTAAATCTCTAAAAAATAGTCTGAATATGTTATTTGATGCGCTGATTACGAATTCGTCAATAGAAAATAAAATTGAGAATTTAAATCGGTTTAAGTTTGTATAAAAATATTTTTCACAAATTTTGACCCGCGGTGCGCAATTCTCCGTGTTGGTGCGCAATTTTTGGTGCGCAATTCTCCGGCCCCCGTCGCAAACGGTCCAATCGAGAGGAGTCCAAATGAAAGCAGCAAATGTTGTCACTGACCAAAGGCCAAATCTTTTGCCGAATAATTTTATTTCAGATCAGCTGGCATAGGCATAACACCAAACTATTATAACGTTTTTTTCTAATTTTT
Source organism: Globodera ellingtonae (assembly GCA_001723225.1). Classification (NCBI taxonomy): domain Eukaryota; kingdom Metazoa; phylum Nematoda; class Chromadorea; order Rhabditida; family Heteroderidae; genus Globodera; species Globodera ellingtonae. Next base: position 1,426,772 of record MEIZ01000003.1, on the reverse strand, counting down.
AAAAATGTCAACGATTCAAATTTTTACGATACCCGATATGGACAAAATTACGATATTTACGATACGATACACAGCCTGTTACACATACTTCACTTCAAAAGTATGGGTTGGTGTACGAACAATAAGGTGCCACCCATTCTTTTGCCCGGTCAGGCGTCCCCGACCGGTTTCCAAAAATTTCATTTAGTTAGACTAAATGAGGAACCGGCTCAACAACACTCCGCCTGGACAAAAGAAGGGTAAATGGTCGTTTATTTAGGGAATTAGTCAGTACTTTTATGTATGGGTTGCAGACGAATGCAGAGATAGCAACAAAAGGAGTGGAAATAGTGAAGGAAATGGAGAGGAAAAGAAACGAGAGAGGAAAAGAAACGAGAGAGTAAAGGACGATAACTACGGGGGAGAGAGGCAGAGAAATGCGTGTGTGACAGACAGCGAGAGCAAAATGTCTAACAAATCGAAGGCTGGGCTCCTCGATGATAAGTTTAAGCCGGCAATCCTCGGGAATTGGTTTTAGGGTAAAAATATGTCGTAGAACACGACCGAGCTCGGAATGTCGAACCCCAAACCCGAATTCGAACATTTACTCGAACAAATCTCCCCCATTTTCAAAAAATAAATAAACAATATGTATCAAAAATAACCGGTATGAAAAAAAAAGATTTTTTTTCTTAAATTTTTCGTGGTATCTTCTTTAAAATCTAACCAAATCAAACATTTTTGGTATCATTCGAAAGCTTAGGAGGAGGAGAAGCTTGAAAAGGCAAAATCTAAGCGATTTAAAGCAGAATTCGCAAAAAATTGTTTTTTGAAACATTTAACAAAAATGCAATAAAACGGAAAATGAATTATGATACCTTGTAAATTGTACTGATTTTTGGCGCTAAAATCTGATATTTTGGTTCCAATGTACTGATTATTTTCGATACGAACCCTGCTTTTATATCATTAATAATTGATTTTTTTTTATGATTACTAACGCGACGCTTTAAACCCAATTTTTCGTAAGCACATTCCTTCATTTTTCGGACTGGAAATTATATATCTTTTTTTTGATAAAACAACCTTTTACGGCACAAAGTTTAAAACTATTAAAACAATTAAAATTACTTAAATTGTTTTGTAAAATTAAAATTTAAGAAAAACCATTTTAATATTGGCTGCCGCCACAATGATTGCTTCAATTATTACAGCTTATTACGGCTCGCTTGGAGCCTAGGCCTTGCGGATTTTTTGATTATTTAACCGCAATTTGAATCCGCTACAAATTTCGTCAAATATTCTAATTTTTTGTACCACTTCAATCGCTCCTTCACAAATTGTCACAGTTTCACCATTTTCCCGACGGCGCCGTCAAACGCCGACAACGAATTTCCAACGTTAGGAAAGGGTCGGACCAAATCAAATGAAAAACAAAGGCTTTTTTCAAAGATTCATACGGCAACAAAAGAAGCTAACAATTATTGTGTCGTTTAATCGATTTTTCGGTTTAATTTCCTCCACAAAATTCCCCCCGTCCATTTACTTTTTGCATTCACTTGGCCCTGCCTTTGCCTCGTCCATCCTGAAATAAGAACGATTTTAAACGACGGGAGGGGGAATTTTGAGACCATTTTATTCACTCACCCGCCCCCGATGCCGCTGTCTCCGAAGTCAATGAAGATGCTATTCCATTGACTGAAACAATCCAATTCAATTGCCTCCTTTTCCCATTTGGCCCATTTGTCCTCTTCTCGCACACTCGGACAACGCACCAACAGCCATTTGTCTTTGTCTATTTGTCGCAATGTCAAGCGCTCACCCGTCTGATTGTTTTTCAGTTCAAATGGCACAACATCATCGTCGTCATCATCAAAGCTGATGATTAAATTGACCGGCTCCGAAGCATTGACAAATGACTAAAACGAAGGAAATAATTACTCTCAATCTAAATACAAATTACCCCTTTGATTCCTTCAATTCCTGCCGAATAAAAACAACGAAGAATCTTCGGAAGACTATCCCCGCGGGGGGTGAGCAACCATTTGGCCAAGGCTTGGTTAGAAGAAGCGCCGGCGTTGTCGTCGGCCGGAAATTAGGGGGAAATATCAAAGGAATGGATCGATCGGAGCTTTGCGCAATTGCGAAGAATCGCCGGAGAGAATTGTCTCAAACGGTACAATTTCGAGGAGAACAAAAAAAGCGGCAAATGTTGTCATTGACCAAAAGGCCAAATATTTTGCCAAATAATTTCCCAGCTGCGGCTTTGGTTGACGGAGGTACTAATCCAAAGATTTGTCCCGCAAGAGTCGAAAAGTTGGCGAATGCGTTGAAGAAATTCGATGACAGTTTGGTCGACGTACCTGAAAGTTCAAAGACTTTTAAATTTCGTTAACTTTTTAGCAAAGAATCGACCTGATTTCAATGCGGTTGAAGCACATCACTTGGCCTGGAATCGGTCCTTGTGGAATTGGCAGCCGTTTACCAAACCGTTCACCAAAACTTTTAATGACAATTTGCGCAACATTCCTTCTGCGTGCGCGACGAATTTCCATCGAACCGAACGACCATTTCCTCGACTTGAAATGGGCGTCCACCAAAACGTCCAATCGATCACTGATCAATGCCATTTTCAGTCCGAGCTCAAAAGGGCGAAGGAAGGCGAAGACTCCGTACCAAACGTCGGACATTGCACCACATTGGAACAGACAAATGTTTGTGATCGGGATAATGCCGCGGGAGAGCAAAGAAAATTTTAAATTCCGGCTGTGACAAATGTTTAATCTTGATTAACGTTTGCTTAAAAAGAATATTATAACATTTTCTGCCAAATCGGAATCTGATCAGTGGTCAGATTGTGCGGTAAACATTAGTATTGGGGCCAACTGGAGACAGTCGGCGACACCATTTATGAACAAAATTCGTAAGCAAACGTCGTTCAGAAATAATTGGATAATTAAATACACCAAATTATTATAGGTAGAATAGTTTTTCCTCAATTTCAAAAATTCAAACGATTCAAAAACCGCTTTAAATTTTTATTTTTCTATTAACAAATCCGAAAACATGCAAAAACTCTGACACCAAATTAAAAATTTTTGTGTTGTTTAACCGATTTTTTTTGTTTAATTTCCTCCGTCCATTCACTCGGCGAACTTACTCGGAACCGGAGGTCCCGGTTTTCGGTTAGACCGGTTTTCGGCCGACACTCGGTTATAACCAAAAATTGAAACCGGTTTTTGACAAACCATCGGGGGGAGCCTTTTGATTTCCAAATTCGTAATTTTTGGCCAATTTTCATAACAAATATCGTTAAAACAATTTTTTTTTGCCGGCGGTGCCTGCCGGCAAATAAGAACTAACTTTTAAAACGTTCTAAATCTGATAATATTACTTTAAAGCAGAGGTCGCAACTGTCCTTACTTTTTGTCCTTATTTGAGGGGTGCCAATCTTATAAATTTTTCATTTTTGGAGCGATTTTCTTAACAAATCTTGTTGTTTTTAAAAAAAATTCTTCCGGCGAACTTTCAAAAAAAGTGCCGATTTTTTAAATTTTTGTTGAAAATCTCTTAGCAAATTAAGTCAAAATTTTCTCCGGCGGCGCCTATCGGCACCGCCGACCCCCCACCCAAAAGCCTAAAATAGATTTAGAAGGCCGCTCAAAAAAAGACATCCTTCAAAATTTTAAAAAATAATTTGATCCGTCGTCCACCAGCCCTGATTCGAAGTTCGATTCTACTTTGATCGCAAACTTTAATAAGAAGCCAACAATTATTGTGTCCATTTAATCGATTTTTTTGTTTAAATTTCTTCCAAAAAATTCCCTCCGTCCATTCACTTCTTGAGCTCACTCGGACCTTCGTCGTTTTCATAGAGCATTCTGAAATAAGAAATATTTTGTTTCTCAACAAACTCCCATAAAAATTCTTCATTGGTGGTGTTTTTTTTCACATGGTAAAGTTCTGAGACAATTCATTCCCTTACCCGTCGCCGATGTCACCGTCTTCGAAGGCTATGCCGATGCAATGCCATTGACGGCGCCATTTCCACTCAATTGCCTCCTTCTCCCACGTGGACAATTTGACCTCTTCTTGCCCAATTGGACAACGCACCAACAGCCATTTGTCTTCGTTGAAGTGTCGCAATGTCAATCGCTCCCCCGTCAAAGCGTTTTTCAGCTCAAATGGTTCAATGACACGAGTAGAAACATGGCAAAAACTAATGATAAAATTGACCGACTCAGAAGCATTGACAAATGACTAAAACGAATATTCTCAAACTGATTGTACAAAAGGAGAAATTACCGCTTTGATTTCTTCCATTTCTCCCGAATAAAAACAACGAAGCATTTTCGGGAGACAATCCCCGCGGGGAGTGAGCAACCATTTGGCCACGGCTTGGGCAGAAGAAGCCTCGGCGTTGTCTTCGGCCGGAAATTGGGGAAAAAGTCCATAGGAATCGATCGATCGGAGCTTTGCGCAATTGCGAAGAATCGCCGGAGAGAATTGTCGCAAACGGTCCAATCGCGGGGAGGTCAAACGAAGTAAGCCGCAAATGTTGTCATTGACTAAAGGCCAAATATTTTGCCGAATGATTTCCCAGCTCCGGCTTTGGCTGTTGGAGATACCAATGTCGACATATGTCCCGGAAGAGTCGAAAAGACGGCGAATGCGTTGAAGGAATTCGATGACAGTTTGGTCGACGTAACTAAAAGTTCAAAAACATTTTAAATTTGTTAACTTTTTAGGAGAAACGACCTAATTTCAATCTCTTCGAATCCGATCACATTGTTTGGAGGCGGTTCCTGGGGAATTGCCAGCAGTTCCCTAAATTGTTCACCGGAGCGCTTGACAATTTGTGCGCCATTCCCTCCGCGACGAATTCTCATCCCCCAATTACTCAACGAGCATTTGCTCGGCTTTCCACGCAGAATTCTCAGCCAACCCAACGACCATTCCCTCGACTTGAAATGGACGTCCACCAAAACGTCCAATCGATCACTGATCAGTGCCATTTTCAGTCCGAGATCAATGGGGTCAAGAAAAGCGAAGACTCCGTACCAAACGTCGTCACAAATGAAACTGAAATTTGATATTTACATATGCTCACTGACCATTACAAAAAAAATCCCTATTTTCGATCCGGTTTTTGAAAAGGATAAATCCCAAACCCGGCTTTCACGACCCCGGTCAATCCCGGTTCCGGTTTTTACCAAAAATCCCGAACAAACCCTAAGATTAACGAATTAATTCAAACAGTAAAAACCTAAAAAACCAACCGTTTTCTCCCGTCCTACTCTAGTTTAAACTATTACCGAAAATCAGGTACTCGATGGAAAATCTCAGACAAAATCAAATATTCTTTAGGATTGCCGAAAGCACTAAAACGTCGCTCTAAATCAAAATTTATGGCTATTACAGGAAATGCGGTATCTCGACAATATAAAGCCGCAGAAAAAGAATCAAAAGTCTAGAAATCCGATTCCCCCACTCATAAGGAAATAAACTCACATTTCCTCCATTTGCTGTTGCTGTTCCTCTTCGTTTGCATTGTCCGACATTTTTAGAAAATATTTTTAGCGTTCCGATAAAGCAATTAATTCTAAAAATCATGCAATTTTAGATTTAAATAGGTATCTTCTATGCTCAAGAAATTCCAAAGGGCTCGGCACCGGCTTGTGATGTTAAGAGAAAGTCAGAAAAAACATTAAATTTTTCATGAAAACTCATTTGTTAAGAGATCCGCAACCGAAAAATTAACATGACAATGACAAAAACCCGGGCGGATTTCCGGGCTTTTTTGATTTTTTCCTCCGGGCGGGCTTTGCCGGGCGAATACCGGCTTTAGCCCGGACCAAATATTTCCTAGTGGGGCGCCCGCCCGACCCGGGCGCCCGCCCGACCCGGGCGCCCGTCCGAACCCTAGTGTGAGATTGCGTGATTCAATTTTTCAATCGCTTCAAAACCTTTATTTTTGGTTTTTTGCAATATCTCAAATCCTGAAAAAAGTCGCCAAAAATGTCGAATTAGGTATGAAATAGGCATAAAAATGTCGAAAGAGGCATTAGGCACAAAGCCCAAAATAGGCATAAATAGGCATTATAAAGTCCACTCTAGAAGCTCCAAATAAAGCTAAAAACATGTTTTTCGTGCTTAACTCACTGTGCCAAGTTCGCAGAAAAAATAGGCATTTGCCTAAAAGTGGATCCCTGCTAATCAGAGTGATTCTGAAAATCTTCATTTAAATTATCAATTTTTGAAAATTTAATTTTTTTCAGAAAATTGGCTGTAACTTTTTGAATTTTCAACATTTCATAAGTTAGAACTTCTGCAATGCGTTTGCAAAATAACAGCCTATTTACAACATATGTAAAAATTTTATGTAGCTAAAAAAAGTTACAGTATTTTTGGAGGGGGTTATTATTTTAGGGGGGGGGCGGCAGGGTGACCATCGGCTAAACCCAAAAATCAGGATTAGCAGTTGAAAAATCAGTATCGGCCTATGCAAAAATCAGGATATTTCTTAGCATGTAAATACAGTATCGGACATAAGTATATGTCCAAAACATATTTGGATATGAAAATGTCATAGCAGCTTTTAAAGCTGTTGAAGCCAGCCAATTATTAGTGATTAAATTCAGCGCCATTCAGACACCTCCTTCATGGAGATCCGGAAACCCCAAAATGTACTGAAAATGGGGCTCATTTTGAGAAAAAATCCCTGAGGGCTTGGAAAAATTTTTGCAAAAAACGTCATAAGGGAGGAATAGCCCACAAATTCTCTACAAGATCGCCCTTTGACTTTAAGCTCTCCGACTTTCGCCCGAAGAGTTAGGCTTGGTGTAATTTTTGTCGACATCCCTCACCAGAGGTACTGTAGCGCATTGTAGAAAAATCAGATTTACATGGTTTAGGGGGAAGCAATTTGTCTGATCTTTGACAATACTAAAGTAGAAGGCTGTTACATATTTTATGAAAACAAACCAGGAGATTCGCAAGGTAAACTTGCGAGTTTTTACAATTCCAAGAATTTGACCTACAGTACCTCTGGCGAGGGATGTCGACAAAATTTACCCCAAGCCTAACTCTTCGGGCGAAAGTCGGAGAGCTTAGAGTCAAAGGGCGATTCTGTAGAGAATTTAGTGGGCTATTCACCCCTTATGACGGTTTTTTGCAAAAAAATTTTTCCAAGCCCTCAGGGATTTTTATCCAAAATGAGCCCCATTTTCAGTACATTTTGGGGTTTCCGGATCTCCATGAAGGAGGTGTCTGAATGGCGCTGAATTTAATCACTAATAATTGGCTGGCTTCAACAGCTTTAAAAGCTGCTATGACATTTTCATATCCAAATATGTTTTGGACATATACTTATGTCCGATACTGTATATGGATTTAATGACAAATTTTGTGTTACCCAAGACCGGGGCCGTATCTAGTCTTGTATTTTGTTGTTGGTGGGTCCGACGGCGCGGTCGGGGAAATTTTTTGAGGAATTTAACGATATTTGTTAAGAAAATTTGCAAATTTTTGAAAAATCAGGAAAACATCCAAAATCAGGCAGGCAAAAGTATTCCAAAGGCCCGGTAATGACCCGTAGAAATGTGTGAAGAATGATTATTTTGAATTGAATTGGATGGAATGGAATGCTTTTCACTCTTTTGGGATCCAACCAAATTTATTTGTCGGTGGTTGGCGAGGGAATAATTTTTGGATGTCAACAATCTCTATGTACATATTTGTCGCAGAAGTGCAATCAATGAGAATGAATAGATTACAAACAGCAGATGGAGGAAAGTAATCGATTTGGACCAAAAGTCGATGTGTGGCGTTCTGTCCCCGAGGCCTATTTCGGGGCCTATACCAGGCTCAGGATTTTTTCTAAAATTTTTTGTAAAACTGACCAGCGATAATTTTTCCTAATTTTTCTCCGTTGTTTTCTTCTATAAGGATTGACCAACTTTAAGCGGAGATTTGAATTTTTTTTTAAATTCACTTTTTTAAGAATTTTTCAGATGAAAATTTCATAAACTTGTGTTCAAATTTTTATGATTCTGCCTGAGAGGTCTGTCCGGGGTCGGCGGTGGGTGACTTGCAGTGCATATTTGCATTGTGGCGTTTGTCCGAGTAAATGTGATCAGAGCTTGGTCAGATTAGATTCGTGAATTGTTCAGACATAGGCATGACGTTTTGCCACTCTGACAGAGATTTTTAAATGCAACCACTCGGTGTTAAACTATAAACGTTAGGAATATGATCAAACTCACAAACGTGACATCAAATTGATCGGCGTAATCTCGAAAGAATCGATTGAGCGGCTTTTAAAAAATTGTTTAATTGAGGAAGAATTTGGCGACGGAGCTGATATGTTGTAGCTTGAAATCATTGAACATTTAAAAATTATGACGATTTTGCACATGAAAATTGTCCGGACATTGCACCACATTGGAACAGACAAATGTTTGTGATCGGGATCGGCCGCGGGAGAGTAAAGAAAATTCATTAAATTCCGTATCATTTAAAATTGGAATGAAATTAAAAGCTCGACTGTCCGACGATCAGATTTATATTATTTCGAACATTGAATAGTTTCGCCTCGGTCTCCTCGTCAAGTCAACAAGTGCTGCATGACGAGAAAGTTCCCGGCATTGATCACAAAGCTACTGCAAATCTGTGACAATGTTTAATCTTGATTAAGCTTGCATAAAAAGAATCGGAATCTGATCAGTGGTCAGATTGTGCGGTAAACATTAGTATTGGGGCCAACTGGAGACAGTCGGCGACACCATTTATGAACAAAATTCGTAAGCAAACGTCGTTCAGAAATAATTGGACAATTAAATACACCAAATTATAGTTTTCCCCCAATTTTCGAAAATTTCATTTTATTTGCTATTGATAAATTTGAAAACATTGACATCAAATGAAAAAACATTTTTCAAACATTCATACGGCAACAAAAGAAGCCAACATTTATTGTGTCCATTTAATCGATTTTTTGTTTAATTTCTTCCACAAAATTCCCTCCGGCCATTCACTTTTTGCACTCACTTGGCCCTGCCTTTGCTTCAAACATCCTGGAAATAAGAAAAGATTTTAACTAGGGAAAAACGTNCTGCAAATCCTGTCCTGCAAAAAATTTTGAATCCCAATCCTGCAACAGGATCCGCAAATTTGATTTTGCCGCACTCTAATATTAGCATTTACTCTTTTCGACTGTCTCTTATACACATCTAGATGTGTAGGGGGGGGGGGGTTTACTCGTCGCCGATGTCACTGTCTTGGAAGTTAATGGAGATGCGATTCCACTGGTAGTCCATTTCCAATTGAATTGCCTCCTCTTCCCACTCGGCCCATTTCGCCTCTTCTTGCCCAATCGGACAACGCACCAACAGCCATTCCTCATCGTAAAACCATCGAAATGTCAATTGCTCCCCCGTCAAATTGTTCTTTAGCTCAAATGGCACAGGCACAAAGTCATCGTCCCCCAAAAAGCTAATGACGTAATTGACCGGCTTCGAAGCATTGACAAATGACTAAAAGGAAGGAAAAATTAATTACTCTCAAATTGATTATAAAAAGAAAACCCTTTTGAGTCCTTCCACCATTCCAGCCAAATAAAAACGACAACGAAGCATCTTCGGAAGACCATCCCCGCGGGGAGTGAGCACCCATTTAGCCGCGACTTGACGGGAAGAAGCATTGGCGTTGTCGTCGGCCGGAAATTCGGGGAAAAGTCCATAGGAATTGATCGATCGGTGATTTGCCGGAAAAAATGGTCGCGACCGGTTAAATTGAGTGACCAAAAGGAGAAGGCGGCGAATGTTGTCGTTGATCAAAGGCCAAATCTTTTGCCAAATAACTTCCAAGCTGCGGTTTTCACCCTCCTCGGTATAAATTGCAACAGTGGTCCCGGAAGAGTCGAAAAGAGGGCGAATGCGTTGAAGAAATTCGATGACGCTTTGGTCGACGTAACTGAAAGTTCAAAAACCTTAATTTTACATTTGGAAGAAAACGACCTAATCCAAATCGATTCGAATCCGATCACTTTGCCTAGAAACGGTCCTTGAGGAATTGGGAGCCGTTCACCACCATAGCGTTTGACAATTTCTGCGCCATTCCCGTCATCCGCGCAACGAATTTCCATCGAACCCAACGACCATTCCCTTGATTTGAAATGGACGTCCACCAAAACGTCCAATCGATCACTGATCAGCGCCATTTTCAGTCCGAGCTCAAATGGATCAAGAAAAGCGAAGACTTCGAGCCAAATATCGGCACAAATAAAACTAAAAATTTGGGATTTACTGTGTATTCTAGAAAGAGAAACTGGAAGCTGAAGCTTGAAACGAAGCCCGAATACCCGAAGATGCGCCCACCCCTGTCCCGTTCCATCTCCATTTCCCTCTTCCTTCCCTCCGGTCTTATACCGGGCCCTCCCCGCCGGGGCTGAGCACGTCCCTGGTGGGTTGGGGATGTCCGGGACGGAAAACGGACTGCCCTTTATGGGACAAATTATTTGAAACTCACATTCCCTCCATTTGTTGTAGCTGCTTCTCTTCGGTTGCGTTGTCCGACATTTTTTGAATTATTTTTAGCGTTCCGATAAAGCAATTAATTCTAAAAATCAAGCAATTTTAAATTTGCTGTTTCGACCATCTCCACCCATCCCGTCAATCATTTACATATGGGGGCATCTATGCTAAAGAAATCACGAAAATGGATTCCAAAGGACCGGCAAAATGATTAGTAGCAAATATTTGTGATGGATGTGTCGGGGTTAATGATTATTTGGAGAATTGAAAATGTTTTTCACTCTTTGAGACCAAACAAATGTATTACCTATTTGTTTGTCGGTTGCGATGAAAATTTTTGAATGTCAACAACTTTATGTGCTGCAAAAGTGATGAAATCAATGAATGAATGAATGAATTGGGGGGGGGAGAGCTGCTCTCTGATTCCAGGCCGGGGCAATATCTGACTCTAAACTTAACCGATTCAGACTTTTTAAACCCGTTCAACAGGTCTTGTCGAGATGAAGTTACTCCCCGGTCTGGATTCGGTCCGTACGCCGAAGCAGCACAAGTGATTGCCCCTCAAACATACAATTTGCAGAAAGTGTTTCAAACCCTCATGGTCAAGAAGAAAACTCACTTTAACCCATAATGGGTTTGAATATGCTTTCGATAAAAGCTCCAAAGTATTTAATGAGAGTCTAAAATGGCAAAATTTTGAAATTTTATTTTTTAATGATGTATTGCGGTGCCCAAACTTCCCGGTGCCCAAACTTCTGGTGCCCAAACTTCCTGGTGCCCAAACTTCCCGGTGCCCAAACTTCCCCCCGCCCGCCCCCCAGGGACGTGAATTTTGTTCATTTTGAGGCC
>MEIZ01000003.1:1388767-1405295 GCA_001723225.1 Globodera ellingtonae | reverse complement strand
GTTAAGGTACCTAGTTAGGTAACCCGAAGACGAGCAAAAGGGCACTGCTGATAATTATTGATTTGTTTGGTGGGGTCATTGACCATGGAAGATACCAAGTATGTTTGGTTTAGTTGACATTGAACTAAGTTATAACGAAAAACTTGTCGGCGCCGAATCGTGCCGCGCCGAATCGTGCGCGCCGAGTCGTGCGCGCCGAATCGTGCGCGCCGAGTCGTGCGCGCCGAAACGTGCGCGCCGAATCGTGCGCGCCGAATCGAGGTGTACCGGAAATTGGCGAATGTCCGGACGCAAGTGCCCTGGACATTTCCTCAGTGCCATTTTTAAATTTTTATCTATTTTTTGCCATTCTTACAGTATTGAATATGTACTGTAACATCAAAAATTTATTAATAAATAATCAGTCATTGATTAGCTGTTGAAATTTTATTTTAAAAAGCTACAAGCGTAAGATGGAGTAAAAACAAAAGTACTAAAAAAATATAATCCTAAAAGAAAGTGTTAGGTGTGTTATATTGTAAAGCCAAACAGCCAAGCTTGCAGAAAAAATAGGCTTTTGCCTAAAAATAGCCGCCCTAATAGTAAGTAGAAGTGCCTTACTTTTTTTATACTGCCTGAATCTTACAATTTACTAGAGATCACATAAAATGTAAATTTTCGTTTATTTTCTTCAATGTACCAAAAGGAGTACCATACCTAATTTGTATGTCCAAACTTCATCGAAATACACGAAAATCTTAAATTTTGAAAAAAAAACATTCAATTATTGGGTGGAGCATTTTTGTTTGGAAAAGAAAAAGTCGATTTCTGAAGCGATCTAAAAGCTTGTCCACGACACTTTTGTTCACAATTCCAATTATGAGAGAGCTTATTACGGCTCGCTTAGAGCGTAGGCTTAAACGAGCGCAAGCTTAGGTTACATCTCGATGCCATGCTTTAAGACGGACCGACCCAAAATGAAAACCAAAGGCTTTTCAAACATTCATACGGCAACAAATGAAATCAATAATTAATTATTGTGCCATTTAATCGATTTTCTTTTTAAATTTCCTTCGTCCATTCACTTTTTGCACTCACTTGGCCCTGCCTTTGCCTCATCCATCCTGAAATTAGAAAGATTTAAACGACGGGAGGGAAGTTTTGGGATAATTCAGTCAGTCGTATCCGTCATCCGGACATTTTTGGGGGAGCTAGAAACCCGGTTTCCGGATCCGGACTTTTTTTTTGGTATCCGGTCACATCCCTGGTCCGTACCCGTCTCCGATGTCTTTGAAGTTGATGAAGATGCGATTCCATTGGGGAACAGTTCAACTCGCCGACGCCGACTCGCCGATGGTCGACTCGCCGACGCCGACTCGCCGACATGTCAACTCGCCGACGTGTCAACTCGCCGACGGTTGACTCGCCGATGGTTCGACTCGCCGACGGTCGACTCGCCGATAATAGTTCAATTCCCGTTTTTATCTATCTTGAATTTAAAAAGTAGATTTGTAAAAATCTCAATCTAGTTCTGGGAAAAAAATTGCGGCAATCATGAAGAATTGGGATCCCTACCGAAACAATGTTAAAAATTTAGGTGTTTATACCTAATTTATTTTCCAAAATTTCTTTAAAAATGCATGTTTTCTAGGGTAAATTTAAGCTTAGGGCACGAATCCGAGCTCGGTTTGCGAATGTCGAACCCCAAACCCAAATTCGAACGTTTTTCAATATTCAAAAACAATTCCTTTTTTTGGTTTGACTAATTTTTTAATTCCGGCATATTTTCCACCCTGAACCTGATTGAGATTTTTACAAATCTAACTTTTTAAATTCAAAAATTTGAGTTGATAGATAAAAACRGGAATTGAACTATTATCGKCGAGTCGACCGTCGGCGAGTCRAACCATCGGCGAGTCAACCGTCGGCGAGTTGACACGTCGGCGAGTTGACATGTCGGCGAGTCGGCGTCGGCGAGTCGACCATCGGCGAGTCGGCGTCGGCGAGTTGACATGTACCCATTCCATTGAAAGTACCAATCCAATTCAATTGCCTCCGTCTCCCATTTAGTCCATTTGTCCTCTTCTCGTCCAATTGGACAACGCACCAACAGCCAAAACTCTTCAGTCTTGCTTGAAAATGCCGATCGACGCAATGTCACACGACGAAATGCCAATCGCTCCTCCGTCAAATTGTTCGTCAGCTCAAATGGCACAATGCCAAAAAGCGAATGCAAGCGGATGATAAAATTGACCGGCTCAGAAGCATTGACAAATGACTAAAACAAGGGAAATTATTCTCCGATTGACTAATAAAAATTAAAAAAGAATTACCCTTTTGAGTCCGTCCATTTTTGTCGAAAACAACTGATCACAGCGAAACATCTTTGGAAGACCATCCCCGCGGGGGCTGAGCAACCATTTGGCCACGGCTTGGGCAGAAGAATCGCCGGCGTCGTCTTCGGCCGGAAATGCCGGCAAAAATCCCATGGAATCGATCAATCGGAGATTTGGGCAATTGCGAAGAATCGCCGGAGAGAATTGTCGCAAACGGTCGAAATGAGTGGCGGAGTATGAAAGAAAGCAGCGAATGTTGTCATTGACCAAAGGCCAAATATTTTGCCAAATAATTTCCAAGTTTCGGCTTTTGTCGTCGGTTATAATAAGCACATTTGTGCCGGAAGAATCGAAAAGACGGCGAATGCGTTGAAGAAATTCGATGACAGTTTGGTCGACGTAACTGAAAGTTATAAATCAGTATTTTTTATTAAAGAAAACGACCATATCGAAATCATTTTGAAGCCGATCACATTGCCTGGAAGCGGTCCATCAGGAATTGGCAGATGTTCACCGGAGAGGTTGACAATTTTAGCGCTATTCCCTCCGATTTCGCAAACAATTTGCATCCAATCCAACGACCATTCCCTCGACTTGAAATGGACGTCCACCAAAACGTTCAATCGATCACTGATCAGCGCCATTTTCAATCCGAGCTCAAAAGGGTCAAGAAAAGCAAAGACTTCGAGCCAAATGTCGGCACAAATGAAACTGAAATTTGGCATTTACGGCTTTTGATTTTATTCATTATGGGCCCTTCCCGGTGCCGATCAAACTCACATTTCCTCCATTTGCTGTTGCTGCTCTGTTTCGCTTTTGTTGTCCGACATTTTTGAATATTTTTAGCGTTCCGATAAAGCAATTAATTCTAAAAATCATGCAATTTTTGATTTAAATTGCAACTTATATGCTCAAAAAATCACAAAAAAAATGTATTCCAAAAGGCCGGCATTGGGGCGCCAGGGATGGGCGGTTATCTATTTTATTAACAGAGAAAAAGAAATTTTTCAAATTGAGTTTTAAAAATTATTGGGTTCTAGTCGACTTTACGCGTCCCAAAACTTTTACGCATCCCAATACATTCTTGTGACAAAATTTTATGTTCAAGAAATTACAGAAAAAATGTATTCCAAAGGCCCGGCAAAATGATCCGTTGCAAATGTTTGTGATGGATGTGTCGGGGAAAATTATTATTTGGATTGGAATGCTTTTCACTCTTATATTTGTCGGTGGCGAGGAAATAATATTTAAATGTCAACAATCTTTAATGTACTTGTCGAAGAAGTGAAATCAATGAATGGGTGGTACCTGGGGGCAACAAAAAGGAGGGGGTAACGGACAAATCGGCAGATTTTCAAATTTAAAAAAAATGCAAAAACCAAAATAAATTTGCTAATAAATAAATATTCATTCATTGTTTGCTTTAGCAAAGCCAGTGGCTGCTTTTGTATGAAAATATTCGTCCGCCTAAAAATCTTTTTTTTTTTGTTAGAGACGCCTCTCTGACGCCGGAGGGGAAGAAAGGGTCTGCTGGACGGGGGGGGGGTAGATTTGGCCGAATGAAATCAAAAATATGAATGAATTGAATGTTTGCCCCAACTATAAGGGTCATTCTCGATTAGGGGGGGACCCTTTTGGTCAATTTGTGGGAAGTAATTTTATTCTAAAAATTGTTTGAAAATATGTTGTTATTTGATGCACTGATTACGACTTTGTGTCACTAGAAAATAAAATTGAGATTTAAAGCGTTTTTTGAATCGGTTGATTTTTGAAAATTAAGGAAAAAACGACCCTTAAGTAACAAAAGCGACGCTTCAGTCAAATTCAGTTTTTCGTGAGCAAATTCCTTTAGTCACCCACGAGCGTATGGGGCCCGGAGAATTGATAACGAATTCGGACGGTACACCAACATTTATTCGTCAAAGGAGCTTGCCGGGATCAGCGCCACGGCCTACGAGGGCACAGACAATTTATTCGGCGGCACGTCGACTGGTTACAATTCTCTCTACAAAAACTGCAAGAGTTGTACAAACGATTTGCTTAAGCGCTTCCTTACTCAATTCGTGTGGGCTATTTAACGGATTTTTGCCATAAAAATTAAAAATCCCGTGCTGGCGGCGCCCAACCTTTCTAAAAAACGTTAAAAACTTGAATTACGCGGCCCAGTTCGGCGCCGACAAGTTTGAAACGTTAAAACTTTTTGTTTATTAGTACCTAAAACCCGAAAGTTCGACATTTCTTCATTAAAATAAAAAAAAAAATTTAAGTTTCATTCGTTATATTTATCGGTACAAACTAGGGTTGCCACCCAGACGTCGGGGTGAGAATTGCGGGGTCGGTGTTTTTCGGGCTGGGACTGTCGGCATCGGGGTTACCCAAATCGCTCGGGGTTTTTTAAAATTAATGTGTTACTGAAACATTAAAGCCGACAATATTTTTGAAAGAATTTTGTTCTTAAAAAGAGAAGGAAAGGAAGGCAGGTGCATCGATGTAAGCGCATGTCAAAACATGTCCGGAAACCGGACATTTGTTTTTCGTGCATAACTCGTCAAAACAAAGCTGCAGAAAAAATAGGTAAAAACCTAAAAGTAGCATCCCTGGTATCAGTGGGTCTGTAACTCTTCAGGGAATGGTTGCCCAACAAAAATTGTTTTCGGATTCTTACATTACAGACCGAGAGGAGTCGATTGATATATATTTCGTTCGATTTTGAGTCTGGACCGTATGATCCATATTTAGCCCGATTGTTATATGTTTTGTCGAATTTCGGTCGACTTACGTCCATTTTTACTGAAATTCAAACAAAATAATGACACCCCCCCCCCTTCGTTAGTATGTATTATTTATGCTATGTTAGGGAAACATTTTATTTCGGAATCTCCGTGCAGAGAAAATGATTTCGTAATTAGAAAATAATACCGAATTAACTGGAAACAATTCATCCGTAATAAAAGCAGTCCGAGTTGCATAGGTAATCACTAGGGCTAAGATTTTTAGGATTCTTATTTTTTTCTGCAGCTTTGTTTTGGCGAGTTATGCACAAAAAACATGTTTTTAGTCGAAAATTTCGTCGTTTTAACGATTCTATTCGGTCCTAAAAATACCTATTTTGCGTTTTTCGATCCTAAAAATATTAGCCCTATAATCACTAGAGTTGACCGGGATTGGTTCTGAAGTCTCCAAATTTGGGACTGAATTTCCCTTAATAAAATCTCGGTTTTTAATTTTCTCAATTCCGATCCCGGGTTTTCCCAAAATCACGGTCCCGTCCAACTCTAATATAAGAAGAATCATCTGAGCCGGAGTCATAATAAGAAGAAGCATCCTGATCCGGAGTCACAAGAACATGTGCGAGAATCTTAAGAAACAGTATAATCAGGGCTTCCAAATCTGAGGTTTTAGCATCTTTTTTGGTGTTTTTTGGAAAGTCAATGATGCTAAAATTAAAAATGACGCTTTTTTGTTGTTTTTGAATGCTCCTGATGCTTTTCGTGTGTTTTGAGGATTTTAATGCTTNGTGCCTGTGTTGCGGACACTGCTTGAGGAGGTTGTCGTTAATGCGGATTTGCGATTTGACATTTTAAATTATTTTCTCTACATATTTCTTAATAATTGTTGTATTTTAAGGAGTCCCTTTCCACAATGGCGTCTCACTACAAGTTGAACTCGCTATTGTGGGCCACCGGTGTTGAAAACGAGTTATTAAAGTCCACAAAATTATTTAATTTATATTGTGTGAATGTGTTGTTGTTTTCATTTATTTTATTTTATTTTAAATTTAACATTAAGCATAAAGTTAACGGAAACTCATTATTTGGCCAAAAACGACCGGGATTCTCACTTTTTCCCGTTCCCGCCGAGCTTAATAATTAAGACCAGTGTTGAGAAACAACAACAAATGGTCTCCGTCGAGTCGTTGAAGCAGTACACGTGGGAAAAAAAGATAATGCATACACCAATTTTAGGGGTATGCCATAAGAGCAAGTCGTTTTGAGTCCTAACATTAATTGGACAATTCAGTACAGCAAATTATTAATTTTTTTTCTATTTTTAAAAGCAACCGATTCAAAAACCGCTTTAATTTCTCAATTTTTATTTTTTATTGACATTCATACGGCAACAAAAGAAACCAATAATTATACTGTCGTTTAATCGATTTTTTCTGTTAAATTTCCTCCACAAAATTCCCTCCGGCCATTCAATCGGTGGGCTCACTCGGACCTTCGCTTGCCCCAACCATCCTGAAATAAGAAACATTTTAACGAGGTCAGTTCAAATATATTTAATTTTTTTTAATTCTATAAAATTTGTTAAGATTTTGGTGTAAGTGTTGGGTTAAGAAAGTTTGCGACAATTTCATTCCTCGTACCCGTCGCCAATGTCACTGTCTTTGAAAGTAATGGCGATGCAATTCTGTTGACGGCAACATTGCCACTCAATTGCCTCCTTCTCCCAATTAGTCCATTTGTCCTCTTCTCGCTCAATTGGACAACGCACCAACAGCCATTTGTCTTTGTTAAAACGTCGAAATGTGAATTGCTCTCCCGTCCGATTGTTCTGCCGGTTAAACGGCACATAGTCTTTGAATGTATCAACCCAAAATCTGATGATAAAATTGACCGGTTCAGAAGCAATGAGAAATGACTAAAACAAAGGAAATTTGCCGAAAAATTGATTATAAAAATGAAATTACCCATTCGAGTCCGTCAATCTTTTTTTCCAAATAACGACCACAATCAAGCATCTTCGGAAGACCATCCCCGCGGGGAGTGAACAACCATTTGGCCAAGGCTTGATAGGGAGAAGCCTCGGCGTTGTCTTCGGCCGGAAATTCGGGGAAAAGTCCAACGGAATCGATCGATCGGAGATTTGGGCAATTTCGAAGAATCGCCGGAGAGAATTTTCGCAAATCGTAGAGAACGGTGGCGTGCAAATGAAAGCCACAAATGTTGTCATTGACCAAAGGCCAAATCTTTTGCCAAATAATTTCCCAACTGCGGCTTTGGTAGCCGGAAGTATAAATTGCAAGAGTTGTGCCGGAAGAGTTGAAAAGAATGCGTTCAAGAAATTTGATGACGGTTTGGTCGACATAACTAAATAATACAAATCATTAAAATTATTTTTAAAACTAATTTTATAAACTTTTAAGCAAAGAAGACGACCTGATTTCAATGTGTTTGAAGTCGAGCACTTTGCGTGGAAACGGTCCTCGAGGAATTGGCAGCCCTTCACCGGAGCGATTGACCATTTGTGCGCCATTCCCTCCGGCTGCGCGAACAATTCTCAGCGAACCCAACGACCATTCCTTCGACATGAAATGGACGTCCACCAAACCGTCGAATCGTCGACAGGCCAGCGCCATTTTCAGTCCGAGCTCAAAAGGGCGGATGAAGGCGAAGACTCCGAGCAAAACCTCGGCACAAATGAAACTGAAATTTGGGATGTATGGCTTTTGATTTAATCATTAGAGTAAAGCTTCGATTCTGGGCACTTCCCGGGAGAAGGTCCCGTTCCTTCTCCATTCCCTCTCCCTTTCCTCCAATCTTAATACCGGGCCGTCCCCGCCGGCAAATCACATTCTCTCCATTTGCTGTTGCTGCTCTTCGTCGCTTTTGTTGTCCGACATTTTTAGAATTATTTTAAACGCTCCGATAATGCAATTAATTCTAAAAATATGCAATTTTAGATTTAAATGTCAATTTATGCTCGAGAAATCAGAAAAAATTCCGTAGCAAATGTTTTCTGATGGATGTGACGGGGAAGAATGATTATTTGGAATTGGAATGCTTTCCACTCTTTTTGGGATCCAACAAATTATTTATCGGTGGCGAGGAAATACATAACGTTTGAATGTAAACAATATTATGTATGTACTTATCGCAGAAATGAAATCACAATGGTCGATGCCTACGGACTTAATTGGCCAACTCGGATCGAATATGAATTTGCAAATAATTATTCAATTAAAAATTTATGTTCGCATTTTTAAGGTGATTCTCTGCATGTGAAACAAGAAATGGACGGGGGGGGCAACTCGGCGCAAAGCAAATGAAATAAAGGGGATAGCGGGGCGACTAGAGAGTAAAGACCACTTGAGCTTCGAAAATATAGTCTAAAATAGTGGCGTTAATTTAAAAAATTTCAGTGGAATCAAATTTATTTGTCGGTGGGCGAAGGAATAATTCGAATGTCAACCAATATACCTGTCTCTTATACACATCTAGATGTGTATAAGAGACAGGGTCCAAATGATGTTTTTGAAAATTTCATATGGCAACGCCCTGAGTATAATTAGGTATCTGACCCGGAATCGACTTACTGATGGACCAACACTTTGAACACGCATTTGTGCTCCCTTCCCTTCGAGTCGACCACCTGAAAACAAAAAGCGTAAAGTAATTAGTTTGCCAATATTGGGCACAAATCCAGTGGCAAAACAAATTATACTGTGCACAATCTTCTCGCGCAGTGAAAATCTTCCAAGATGCCAGGCTGCGTGATTTTGTCTCCTTGTACATTATTAGGACAAAAACATTTCACCCCCTATAACAAAGGTTGAGCCCTGTCTCTTATACACATCTAGATGTGTATAAGAGACAGCATGGATGTAACCGGGGTCCGGACATTGTTTTGCATCCGGTTACATTACATCCTTGGTGCATAATATTTGAGTCTCTCTCTGTGATCTGTTCAGCCACCTCGTCAGCGTCTGTGTAACAGATCGCCTCCAGATCAACAACAATTTGCGCCTTTGCATTGCCCTCAGAAAGTGTTGGGAATATTTTGTCGACAAATTCGTTGACAATTTCTTCAAGGTGCAGCATAAATCCCTCGTGAAAGTCCGCAAGGAATTCGTAAAAGATTTTAATTTCGATCATTTTGAGCTCGGCGGAACATGAAATCAGCAGCGATTCGATCAAATTCGACCAATTCAGCGCTTTCACGCCGGCGGCACCGTCGGACTGCTCAAACGGACAGCGGAACGTCAGAGAAACCTTCTCCACGCGAGAAGCCGTATTGGCTGAAAAGCGAAAAAATTCAATTGAAAAACAATTTGTAATAAATCAAAAGCTGGAATTTTGGACCGGAGGAAAAGCTTAGAAATTTATAGAAATTTTGTGGGCCCGCCCGCCGGGATTTTTCCACCTTTTGTTTTTGCTTTTCGGGCAATTGCGACCGCCCCAAGCAAAACCAATTTTAGCGAGCATTGAAATGTTTATAACCCGACGAAAAAAAAAGTAAAGAAAAGAATGCTAAATTCAAAAATTATGTTGACGGATCTTCACGCATTCTAATCAAATTCTAATTTTTCCCTATAATTCGTGATAATGTTATCGTTCAAAAAAAAGTGTATTAATGTATTCATTATTTTGTTTTCTAGCGATGGTGAAAGTTTGAAAAGGATCGGGAGGTGTAGAGAAAATCGTTGTGCCCGGGTAAAAGTCTGCAAAAATTTACCGAATTGGTGACTCGAAGAAAAACAATTTCGGCTCGTATATTTCGACTTCAATTTCTTTTGCATTCAAATTGAGCAAACCTTCTAAATTGGCGCCTAAAAGTTATTTTTTGTAATTCGATTTAACCGAATTTCCAATCTTCCCCCACCCCATTTTTGGATTGTAATTCCAATAAAAAAACAGAGTCAACGTTATAGAGAGTGTACGACAAGAGAGTGGAGCCAGACTTCGTGGAGGGGGGGAGGAGGTTCTTCGAAATTTTTGTCGAAAGAGAAATTGTATCAAATGTTTGAGACGAAAATAAGAATTTTTCGTGTTGTATTCGACTTTGATTGTTGGCCTATTGGTCTGTCTTTCCGTCACCAGAAATAAGTCGGAGGTTCGAATCCTCTCCATGTCATTGATCGTGTTTTTGCTAAATTTTGACAAAAAACCAAAATAAAACAATTTCAATTTCGATAAAATTTTTCTTCCGACGCAGCCCTGCTGAACTCCCCTCTGGCTACGAGCCTGTTGGTGACGATGTGCCCAGGACGGCGGGACAACATTTCGTCGATCCGACATTTCTCGAGGTGACTTTTCGTCGAAAAGCCAAAAAACGACATTTCGTCGGGTGGAATTTCAACAAGTTTTTAAATGTATGTTTTGTATGGTAAAAGCATGCATAGATCACGAATCCGAGCTAGGATTTTGCATATCTCGAACCCGAATTCGAACAATTTTTGAAATTTAAGACAAGTGAAAAAATAATTTATGCATTAACCCAATTGTGTGAGACTACCAACCGATTCCTCTCGTCGAGCTGAGTACGAATCCGCAAAAATTTTGGGCCGAAAACCACTATGAAGAAAGTTACAAGCAAATTAAGCTGGCCACAACCACAGGGTGAGGGACCCTTTTGTTCGACCAAATGTTCGGGGTTCGCAAAATCCGAGCTCTGTTTCGTGTTTCAGCGCATACTTTTACCTTAGAAACGACGTATTTAAAAACTCGACGAAATGTCGTATTTTTGCTTATTCGACGAAATGTCGGATTTTTGACGAAATGTCGCCTCGACCTCCGCCCAGGACTGAACATCGCCGGGAGATTTTTTACGAATTTTTACTTTGCATCAATTGATTGTTTCACAAAAGTTCTTACGTCTTCGCTGGTTGTCCAAACTTTGGTCAGTCTTTGTACATTATGACTAGGGCTCGCAAACTCATGGAAATCCATATTTTTTTTGCAAACTGGGGATGCCCTGAAATGCACGAAAAAGACATTTTTAGCTTGATTTGAAGCTTATAGGACACAAATTTTGTGTTGTCCTTTCCAAAAGACTTTTTATATGCCCTTACAGAACGATAAAAGTTAAAAAACTCTTCGTCAACTTTAAACGCGTCATTATAAATTCTAGTAGCCTCTGCATAACCTTGTCCTCTTATTTCATGTGACTCTCTTAATGCATTGGCAGTATATTTTTCCATATTTCGCGATTTATGTCCATATTTCGTCCATATTTTCCAACTTAAAATTTAGCAGTTGGTTACGGCTCAAATTAAATGGCGCCGAGAAATGCGGCGCGCCAACGCGCAGCGCCTCAACAACGAGGCCCGCGTGTCCGTGCATGAAGCCGGACACAGCCTGTGCCATTAGCTGCTGCCGGGCGCGGAGCGCTTTATACGCGTAAGCCACTATAATTAAATAATAGTTGGACCTTAGTTGGGTACTATTAATCATTTTTAGCTATTGATTTGTCAAATTCATTAATGTTCAAAAAAAATTCCAAAGACAAGGTATAGGTAGGTCTCAACAAAATTCTGAAAATAACAAGTTATTGATTAATTCGCACAGATTGTGGCGAAACGCCATAGGGGAAGGCTGCTGAGAAGCCAGCAACGGAGAGAAGTGGCGCAGCTTCTAGCAGAAGCCGAGAGGGCGTGCCAGACCCTTCTTCGCTATAGCAAACGCGCATTGCAAAAGGTAAAGAAAGACAATTTAGAAACCAAAAATGAAAGATAAACAAACGTAAAAAATTTTAGGATCTAGTAAAATGTTTTTTGGAATCATTTGACAGCATTTTTGAGTGTTCTATAAATTAACGAAAGTGAAAGAAATTCAACGCGAATTAGAAATTTTCAATCGAATTTTCGATCTTTGGTGCTGACTGTGTATGAATGAATGAATGAATTGCAAGAAAACCAATCCGAATAAATTTAGGCACACATAAAAACGCTCAAGGTGAATTAGGGAATTAGGTACATATAGATGAGTTGAAGCCGAGTTGAGGTCATTTGTGCACTGCGTTTGGGTGTGACCTTTGGGTGCCGTCGTTTGGCGCTAAGGATTTTTTTTGGGGGGGGGGGTCAGGCGGTATAGTGATACTATCGTCAACAGCTTTCAAATTATATCGATTAAGTTCGGATTGGTTTGACAACAAAAAAGTTATAACGTTTCAAAACACTGTCGGCGCCGAGATATTCGCTCCGAGTTGAGCGTGACCGATAAAAATCAATTGTTTTTGTGTTCTTATAATTTTGGGTTATTATTACAGATCTCGTTGGAGCTTTTTGCAAAAAAAACCCTAAAGTATCGGGACATGCAGCGGTGAGTTTTTTGAATTGATTCATTTTTGACGGGACCAGAATGTTGAAACGGGATCGTGGTTTCGTTTTTTCAAAAACCGGGACCGGGAACGGTTTGTTAAGAAAATTGGTCCAAAAACTACAAATGTAGCACAACAAAAGGCCTCCCCTATGGTTTTTGTGATTTGTCCGAAAAAATGAAATGAAAAACATGAAATGTGATCTAAAATATTTTTAATTGGAAAAAGTTAAAAATTTTTAGAACTGTTTACACCACCGTAAATGTTCACAAAAAGTACGAAAATTCATTAACACAGTCGGGGATGTGAACCTCAACCCCCCCCCCCTCCACGTACAATTCAACTATCACCTCCACTCACCACTTGACCACACCACAAAGGATTTGCATACTGTCGCTCAAATCCCATTTTTAGGGGTGTACTGTTTTCCCGGTCCGACCGGGAGGGGATTCCGATTTTTTTAAAACCGGGCTGGGAATTTCCCGACCGGTCCCGGTGGGGATCCCGGTCCCGACCAACCCTAATTTTTAGATACTAAAGAAGGGGCCGGCGTCGAGTGGACGACGGAGGCGCCGCGGCGAAAACAGCCGGTCAAGCTTGTTGAGAGCAACGACCGGTTCGATGACATCGAGGGAGGTGTCAAGTACAGTAAGTGCTAATGCTTTTTTGTTGATCTTGTTGGTAGAAGTCAAGAATATCAGAAAGAAACTTTGGTTTTTCCTGAAATTATATGTAGGTATGGAGGTACAGGGAAATTTTTATAAGAAAATTGGGTGATTAGACATTTCCGCCGTGAACATTTCTATTTTTATGCCAATCTATTTAAAAATTGAATAGCCTCAAAAAGTTATTGTTAAAAATGGTCATTGATTAAAGTAAAATCGAGAAAAACAAAACAAGCCTCCCCCCGAAAAATTTTCTGGTTATGGCCCTGGTTTTTAGCCTTTGGCTGCGCGCCATTGTCGGAAGTACAAGAAATTGGGCGAAGACGCGAGGTATGAACTCTAATTCCAAGGTTACATTAAACTTAAATTAATAAAATATTTTAATATTTTATAAATATTTTTTAAGCAAGAATCAAAGTTTAGTGAATAATTAATTGTATTGAACTAAAATCACATCTTTTTTGATGAAAGCCACATTGGTTACTGTTGTGGAAAGAATTTGTTTTGAAGAAAAAGAAACCCAATCATTTTGTTTCATATTTTCAGTCGCCGAATTGAACGAGCTCAGTCTGTTGAAGCATTGGGAAATTGCGGACATTGACATTCCGGTGATCTAATTCCGTTTTTCTAACGTTTCACTACGGAACAAAAACCATTTTATCGCTTTTTAGGGGGCCCAACGCGTGATGGACACAACGCCGGAAGGAGCGCTTGGCCAATTGGCCGATTTTTCACAGAACTTTCCTATTCGTGCCAGGTGGCGTGAAAATAAATGAGTAGTGCGTCAAAAACACTTTTAACCCGAGTTTTATCGACTAATCACTTTTTTATGAAAAAAAAAAATCTTGGACTAATTTTTTACATTTTAAATCCTTTTTTCTTAATTATTATTGTATATTGTACTATATTTGTATTTAGTCGTTGGTCCAGACAAAAGTGCGTCAATCGTTTCGCAATGAGGTGGCTCAAAATCAGAAGCGATTGGCCGAGGAATTGGAGCTGTCCGAAGGTGAGAATTAACACAACAGATGGTTTTAACTCGGGATTTTGGGACTCGGTTCTCGTGGGACTTCGGACCCACGGTCACCTGAGTACCCTTGCCGACTTCGGACCCACGGTCACCTGAGTACCCTTGCCTAGTCAGGCCAAGATGCCGTCAATTTGCGATTATCAGAGATGAGATTTTTAAGCTCGAAAAATCTCGAAATAGGAGCCTAAATAAAAAAGTGTTAAAATAGGCTCCAAAACCCAAGCTCATAAACAAAAATAGGCTCGAAAAAATGAACAATAATGGCTTAAAAAATCGTTTTTAATTAAACTGACGCAATCTCTGGCCTTCTTGTCCCCAGCTTTATCATCTTCTACTATATATGTTTGATGAAAATATATCCGATTCAATTGCTGCTGCTGCTGATGTTTCGTCGTGTTGGCTCACAGTGTGGTGGACGGGTTGGCGATCCGCCGGACACTGCTGACGGGAGAAAGTTGTTGTCAAATGCGCCGAAGAGTCTCACGAAGAGCAATGTAAGTATGCGAATGGCTGTGCTTTACAACGGGAAAAATGGTAAAGTTTGGACAAAATGATTTTATTAAGCACATTTTTGTGTTAAAAACAAATCATTATTTTTAATGTTCAGACAGCAAATCCTCCGTCTCTGTTCTCGTCGACTTACTTTCCCATGGGCTGTCCTCCACAATCGCACAACAGTCGCTCAATAAACTGCTTGCCCCTGATGAGATTATTGCGGAGGTTAAGAAAAATAGTGCCGAGGCAGTGCTGGACAAAATTGGTGGACATGTGAATGTAAAATATTAATTATGAATTGGTTAGACTTTAAAATCGAAATAAATTTAATTCAAATTTTAAGGGTGTAAAAAATTTGGGCCCAACCCGGAGAGAGGGGGTGCGGCACTTGGGGACCAATGGAGGGCGGAGGGCCGAAAGGTGTCCATTGGATTTTTTTCTTTTTGTTTCAATTTTGAAATTAACTTTTTCAAAAGGTTGACTCCAACGACACAGTTTTTTGCATTCTGGCAGCGGCAGTGATTGGTCACGCGGTGAGTCGTCGACGACAAAATGTCAACCGTGAAGTTGAATATGAGAGGTGGGCGCAAAATTTACTTAAACCAATGCTTTTTGAGTGAAGTTGGAGGAGTAATAGGATTTTTCCGACAGTGCCCTAATTCTGTTGGCCAATTTGGAGGATGAACGGCGGCGTCCCGTGTTGGCATATACCGCCATTGTCGCTCCGTTGTCGCGTGCTTCGCAGAAACTTGTGCCTGTGTTGCGGACACTGCTTGAGGAGGTTGTCGTTAATGCGGATTTGCGATTTGACATTTTAAATTATTTTCTCTACATATTTCTTAATAAGAAGATGCTTGATTGTGGTCGTTATTTGGAAAAAAAGATTGACGGACTCGAATGGGTAATTTCATTTTTATAATCAATTTTTCGGCAAATTTCCTTTGTTTTAGTCATTTCTCATTGCTTCTGAACCGGTCAATTTTATCATCAGATTTTGGGTTGATACATTCAAAGACTATGTGCCGTTTAACCGGCAGAACAATCGGACGGGAGAGCAATTCACATTTCGACGTTTTAACAAAGACAAATGGCTGTTGGTGCGTTGTCCAATTGAGCGAGAAGAGGACAAATGGACTAATTGGGAGAAGGAGGCAATTGAGTGGCAATGTTGCCGTCAACAGAATTGCATCGCCATTACTTTCAAAGACAGTGACATTGGCGACGGGTACGAGGAATGAAATTGTCGCAAACTTTCTTAACCCAACACTTACACCAAAATCTTAACAAATTTTATAGAATTAAAAAAAATTAAATATATTTGAACTGACCTCGTTAAAATGTTTCTTATTTCAGGATGGTTGGGGCAAGCGAAGGTCCGAGTGAGCCCACCGATTGAATGGCCGGAGGGAATTTTGTGGAGGAAATTTAACAGAAAAAATCGATTAAACGACAGTATAATTATTGGTTTCTTTTGTTGCCGTATGAATGTCAATAAAAAATAAAAATTGAGAAATTAAAGCGGTTTTTGAATCGGTTGCTTTTAAAAATAGAAAAAAAATTAATAATTTGCTGTACTGAATTGTCCAATTAATGTTAGGACTCAAAACGACTTGCTCTTATGGCATACCCCTAAAATTGGTGTATGCATTATCTTTTTTTCCCACGTGTACTGCTTCAACGACTCGACGGAGACCATTTGTTGTTGTTTCTCAACACTGGTCTTAATTATTAAGCTCGGCGGGAACGGGAAAAAGTGAGAATCCCGGTCGTTTTTGGCCAAATAATGAGTTTCCGTTAACTTTATGCTTAATGTTAAATTTAAAATAAAATAAAATAAATGAAAACAACAACACATTCACACAATATAAATTAAATAATTTTGTGGACTTTAATAACTCGTTTTCAACACCGGTGGCCCACAATAGCGAGTTCAACTTGTAGTGAGACGCCATTGTGGAAAGGGACTCCTTAAAATACAACAA
>MEIZ01000003.1:1370638-1382428 GCA_001723225.1 Globodera ellingtonae | reverse complement strand
GTGTTAAAACAAATCATTATTTTTAATGTTCAGACAGCAAATCCTCCGTCTCTGTTCTCGTCGACGTACTTTCCCAAGGCTGTCCTCCACAATCGCACAACAGTCGCTCAATAAACTGCTTGCCCCTGATGAGATTATTGCGGAGGTTGGATGAACGGCGGCGTCCCGTGTTGGCATATACCGCCATTGTCGCTCCGTTGTCGCGTGCTTCGCAGAAACTTGTGCCTGTGTTGCGGACACTGCTTGAGGAGGTTGTCGTTAATGCGGATTTGCGATTTGACATTTTAAATTATTTTCTCTACATATTTCTTAATAAATTGATGTATTTTAAGGAGTCCCTTTCCACAATGGCGTCTCACTACGGCTATGACTATCAGCTGATTGAGCACAAATGGCCACGTCGGCTGCATCAACAGACGGAGAGACAGCGCGTCCTGCGCGGGTCGGTAAAGAGCAAAAAGCTTTTAAAAACAATCTACCATACATTTCCTAATTACTAACCCCGGGGTTACGGTATGCAGCCATTACAGCCCACTCTTGGCTATGCCAAAGACAGTTTTACATTGGGTTTTTTTGAAATTCAGCTACAAAATTCTCTTCCTTGACGACGTTTTGTTCCCGCTGGACGTGAAGAAATTTTTTTGTTGATGCTGGCCAAATTGTTCGGACGTACATGCCGCCGCAGTTGATGGAGCCCGACTTGGACGGTGCCGCGTACGGGTCTGGGTCTGTCTGATTGTTTTTTATTTTAATTTCAAAATATGCTTTTTTGTGACAGTCGCGAGTCAATGGATTGCTTGGAAGAGCGGCTACTGGGCTCAGCATTTGGTAGGACGAAAATACCTTTACATTATATTTGTATTAAATTTAATTCAATTTGTTAAATTTAATTTTTTAACATTTTTCTTTTTAAATTTAAGTGTAATAAATAATCCGCAGACAAAGGAGCCCAAGTTGAACTCGCTGTTGTGGGCCACCGGTGTTGAAAACGAATTATTAAAGTCCACAAATGCCTCGCGGAAAATTTGAACTTAATTTAATTTATTATATTGTGTGAATGTGTTGTTGTTTTCATTCATTTAATTTTATTTTAAATGTAACATTAAGCATAAAGTTAACGGAAACTCATATATTTGGCCAAAAACGACCGGAATCCCCACTTTTTTTCCCGTTCTCGTAAAAAATCCCGCTGGGCAAAAGAAACGGGACCGGGAATCCCGTACTTTTCCCGCGGGAATCCCGTTCCCGACGAGCTCTAATTGAGACCACTGTTGAGGGACAACAACAAATGGTCTCCGTCGAGCCGTTGAAGCAGTACACGTGGGAAAAAAGCGACAGACTCAATTTCAGTTGAAATGAGTTTTATATTCAATTATTTTGGTATTTCCCAAAATAATGCATCCACCAATTTTAGGAGTATGCCATAAGAGCAAGTCGTTTGAGTCCCAACATTAATTGGACAATTCAGTACAGCAAATTATATTAATTTTTTTCTATTTTCAAAAGCAACCGATTCAAAAACCGCTTTAATTTCTCAATTTTTATTTTTTATTGACATTCATACGGCAACAAAAGAAACCAATAATTATACTGTCGTTTAATCGATTTTTTCTGTTAAATTTCCTCCACAAAATTCCCTCCGGCCATTCAATCGGTGGGCTCACTCGGACCTTCGCTTGCCCCAACCATCCTGAAATAAGAAACATTTTAACGAGGTCAGTTCAAATATATTTAATTTTTTTTAATTCTATAAAATTTGTTAAGATTTTGGTGTAAGTGTTGGGTTAAGAAAGTTTGCGACAATTTCATTCCTCGTACCCGTCGCCAATGTCACTGTCTTTGAAAGTAATGGCGATGCAATTCTGTTGACGGCAACATTCCCATTCAATTGCCTCCTCTTCCCAATTAGTCCATTTGTCCTCTTCTCGCCCAATTGGACAACGCACCAACAGCCATTTGTCTTTGTTAAAAGGTCGAAATGTCAATTGCTCCCCCGTCAAATTGTTCTCCTCCTCAAATGGCACAAAGTGATGATTAGTGCTCGGCACGATACGATATTTCGATAAAAATATCGCGATATATCGCGATATTTATATCGAAATATCGTTCGATATATCGTATCGGAAAAATGTTAGGAATTCGATATTTTTCGATACCGATATTTTATCGAAATATCGTTCGATATATCGTATCGATGCCATTGCCGAGCACTAGTGATGATCGTCCTCCAAAAATCTGATGATGAAATTGACCGACTCAGAAGCAGTGACAAATGACTAAAACAAAGGAAATTTACCGACAAATTGATTATAAAAATGAAATTACCCTTCTGAGTTCGTCCATCCTTTCGGCCGAATAACGACTACAATCAAGCATCTTCGGAAGACCATCCCTGCGGGGAGTGAGCAACCATTTGGCCAAGGCTTGGTTAGGAGAAGCGCCGGCGTTGTCTTCGGCCGGAAATTCGGGGAAAAGTTTAATGGAATCGATCGATCGGAGATTTGGGCAATTTCGAAGAATCGCCGGAGAGAATTGTCGCAAATGGTAGAGAACGGTGACGTGCAAATGAAAGCCGCAAATGTTGTCATTGACCAAAGGCCAAATCTTTTGCCAAATAATTTCCCAACTGCGGCTTTGGTAGCCGGAGGTATAAATTGCAAGAGTTGTGCCGGAAGAGTTGAAAAGAATGCGTTCAAGAAATTTGATGACGGTTTGGTCGACATAACTAAATAATACAAATCATTAAAATTATTTTTAAAACTAATTTTATAAACTTTTTAGCAAAGAAGACGACCTGATTTCAATGTGTTTGAAGTCGAACACTTTGCCTGGAGGCGGTCCTTGAGGAATTGACAGCCCTTCACCGGAGCGATTGACCATTTGTGCGCCATTCCCTCCGGCTGCGCGAACAATTCTCAGCGAACCCAAACTTATTTTATGCCATTTAAATGCCCTTTTTACGGGAAAAGGGGAAATATGAACCCCTAAGAATGGGATTTGGGTAAACAAGTCTGTGATTTCTAGGTTCAAAAAATTACAACGAAAACGCAAGTAACGATCGAGTTGATGCTTTTTGAATAATTTTAGGCCGAAAATCCCTTTTTTAACTGGGACGGTAGTGGCCCGGGACGGTAGTGGCCCGGGACGGTAGTGGCCCGGGACGGTAGTGGCCCGGGACGGTAGTGGCCCGGGGATCCGCAGATATCACAGCCCTGCTTAAAATAGACTTAAGAAGGACGCTGAAAAAAAGAAATCCTTCAAAATTTTTAAAAATAAATACTGTTAATATTTCAAAAATATTTATTAAAATAAAAATATTTTTAAAAAAAATATATTTTTTGAATTCACTTGAAAATTTTCCCGTTTCCCGTTTTCCGTTGTTTTTGGGCCTTTTTTCATTTTTAATTAAATAAATTTCCGTCTATCCCTGTGGGGGGGGGACCCTATGGTTTTTGGCCACCTTTTGCTGAGTTGTAACTTTGCTTAAAATGACGAACGGCACAAAATTGTTTTCCGGAAGCAAACAACTCACATTTTATCCATTTGCTGTTGCTGCTCCAATTCGCTTGCATTGTCCGACATTATTTTTAGCGTCTCAACAAAAGCAATTAATTTTGGTCAGAATTTGTGAAAAATATTTTTTATTCTAAAAATTGTCTGAAAAAATGTTATTTGATGCACTGATTAGAATTCGTCAGCTGCCGGTCCGAACGTCGAATCGTCCAAATGTCGAATTTCCGAATGGCGAATAAGCCAAAAACTGTCCGAATTTCGAATAAAACAAATATTTTCTGATTGTCGAAAATTGTCAATTTATTTTTTTTCGCTCGGGTTACAAAACCATGGGGGGGGGGGGAGCTTTTGACTTTTCACCACAAATTTTTCCCCCAAATTAGGGACCATATGATTAATAAAAGTTTGGAAATTAAAAATGACTATAATATAAGTAGGTTATTGGTGATTTTTTGGTCGAACAAGCTTTTTTGTTCAATTCGACATTCGGAATTTCGACATTCAGAAATTCGGGCAGTTTTTGTTCTATTCGACATTCGACGTTTAGACCGGAAGCGAATTCGTCAATAGACAATAAAAATTGGGAATTTAAAGCAGGTTTTGACTATTTTTGATGGTATTATTCTAGACTTTCCTATTTATTTATGCTCAAAAAATTATAAAAAAATGTATTCCAGAGGCCCGGCAAAATGATCCGTAACAAATGTTTGGATGTATTGGGGAAGAATGATTATGTGGAATTGGGGGCAATCCAAATGAAAAAGTAATCGATTGAGGCGAGGGGTAATTTATTTTGTTAAAACGGAATTTTTTTCAAAGTGAGTTTAAAATAATTAATTTTATTAAAAAATAGTTTAATAAAAAGCGCACTTTTAGAAGTTTCCACTCCCTCAATTTTCTTAACAGATTTCGTCAAAATGTTCAAAATTTCCCTCGGCGCCTATCGGCACCGCCGGGCCCTTGCATTCGTAAAACTTTAAAAAAGGTACCGTATTTTTAAATTTTGGTTGTAAATCTCTTAGCAAATTGAGTAAAAAATTCAAAATTTTCTCGACCCCATCCCAAATCGGGGTCCAAGTCAGGTCAAAAATTACGATACGCATGATTTAGCGAAAATGCGATACGATACGATATGGCTCTAAAATACAATATTTACGATTACGATACGATACGATACACAGCTCTGGTACACATACCGTTATACTCTAATAATTACCCCCTCTCGGGAGAGTTGAAAAATAATTAGCCCCGGGGTAAATAAAAGAGTAACATAAATATAAATGTGAGCAAAAAACGTTGTGTGATCCTAAAGTCACTGTTGATGCACACAGTTGAGCAGGTCGTTCATGCCGGTCAAATTCTGCACGCCCTGGGTGCGCAACGCGAGCAGCAAAGTCGCGCTGATGAAAAAAATGTAACGCCGCCGCGATAATTTCACTTTTTGTTGTTATAAACTAAAAGCCCAAAATAATGCAAATAAACGAATTTTAGGAGTAAGGGTAATTAATAGTGCTGATCACGAATCGACAATATTTTTTTGATCGGACGCCATATGAGAAAATAACGGTACACCAAATTATTTGTTAATTTTCAAATATTCAAAAACCTTTTAAATTCTCATTTACTTTCAATTGGCAAATTCAAAAAACCCAATGACATCAAATTAAAAATACAGGCTTTTTCAAACATTCATACGGCAACAAAAGAAGCCAATAATTAATGTGTCAATTAATCGATTTTCCGTTAATGAAAAGTTCCCAGGAGCTATAGAAATGTTTTGTGCTTACAGCTGTTTCTAAATTTCTTCCATCAAATTCCCTCCGGCATTCAATCGGTGGGCTCAACTCGAACCATCGTTTGCCTCAGCCATCCTGAAAATAAGTGAAGATTTTAACGAGGGTAAAACAAAGCGGTTAAATTCGATTAGAACGTTTTGTGTCCCCCGGTCGGCCGACACCCGGTTAACCGAAAACTGAAATTTGATTTCCAAATTCGTAAGGCCAATTTTCTTTAAAAATCTAAAAGTTTCCCAGGGTGCCTCTGGCACATAAGAATGAACTTTTAAACGTTCTAAAATCTGATGACATTTATTTTGGCATAAATGTGAATTGTTGTTAAATCAGGGCTCCCAACAAATTTTTTCGAAAAAAGTACAACGCCAAAAAGATTTTGGGGACCAAAAAATGTTCCCAGCGATGGACTCTACCCATTACTAAAAAAAACAAACCGTGCACTATCCAATTTTAACGATTGGATCAGGGAGCTCAACTAATTGGAACAAAATATGGCAAACGGCTCCAAGATATTGAGAATTTTCAAAAAAACCAAATTTTATATTTTTTTGAAAATTCTGCTTCACTTCTGCTGGGGGGAGGGAGGGTCGGCGGCGTCGAGAAGATTTTATTATTTGTTAAAAGATTTGCAACCAAAAACTTCACATTGTAAGAATCAAAGAGCACTTTTTTCGGGAATGACTCATTTTTCCCTTAAAAAATAAGAAATTTTTCACTAATTTGTAAGTTCAAAAAGGTGGCAAAATAGTGGCAAGTGTGGAGGAAAAGTTTGAGACAATTTCATTCACTTACCCGTCGCCGATGTCCCTGTCGCTGAAGGTAATGGAGATGCAATTCTGTTGACGGCAACATTCCCATTCAATTGCCTCCTCTTCCCAATTAGTCCATTTGTCCTCTTCTCGACCAATTGGACAACGCACCAACAGCCATTTGTCTTTGTCTATTTGTCGAAATGTCAATTGTTCCCCCGTCAAATTGTTTTTCAGTTCAAATGGCTCAACGTAAGGATAGTTCTCCCTAAATTTGATGATGAAATTGGCAGACCCCGAAGCATTGACAAATGCCTAAAACGAAGGGTTTAATTACACCCACAAATTGATTATAATAATAAAATGACCCGTTTGAGTCTTTCCATTCTTCCCGAATAACCACAACATTGAAGCATCTTTGGGAGACCATCCCCACGGGGAGTGATCAACCATTTGGCCACGGCTTGGGCAGAAGAAGCCCTGGCGTTGTCCGGAAATTCGGGGAAAAGATCAAAGGAATGGATCAATTGGAGATTTGGGCAATTGCAAAGAATCGCCGGAGAGAATTGTCGCAAATGATCCAATCGAGAGGAGGTCAAACGAAGTAAGCCGCAAATGTTGCCATTGACCAAAGGCCAAATCTTTTGCCGAATGATTTCCCAGCTACGGCGTTGGTTGTTGGAGCTGGTTGTAATAAGCACATTTGTGCCGAAAGAGTCGAAAAGTCGGCGGATGCGTTGAAGAAATTCGATGACGGTTTGGTCGACGTAACTAAAAGTTAAAAAAAATTTTAAATTTTAAAATTTTTAAGATGGAAATGACCTTATCCAAATCTGTTCGAATCCGATCACATTCTTTGGAATCGGTTCTTGAGGAATTGGCAGCCGTTCACCAAATCGTTCACCGGAGCGTTTGACGACAATTTGTGCGCTATTCCCTACGATTGCGCGACGAATTTCCATCGAACCCAACGACCATTTCCTCGACTTGAAATGGACGTCCACCAAAACGTCCAATCGATCACTGATCAGCGCCATTTTCAGTCCGACGTCAAAAGGGTCAAGAAAAGCGAAGACTTCGAGCCAAACGTCGGCACAAATGAAACTGAAATTTGGGATTAATGGCTTTTTGATTTGATTCAAGCACAAAAAATAGGCAAAATAGGCACCAAAAAATTCCATTTTAAGGTAAAATTTAATAAAATTTTATTAAAACTAACAATAACAATTTAGCGATTTGCACACGCTAAATATTAAAATGCAATTTATCAACAAGGATTTCTGGTCCAGAAAAAAGTCGATTTCACCGAGAAACATCAATTTTTAGGATAAAACTTTCACTCACATTGCCTCCATTTTCTGTTGCTGCTCCGATTCGCTTTCGTTGTCCGACATTTTTAGAAATTATTTTTAGCGTTCTGATAAAGCAATTAATTCTAAAAATCATGCAATTTTAGATTTAAATGGCGTCTTTTGCTCGAGAAATCTGAGAAAAATGGATTCCAAAAGTCCGGCATCCGTAGAAATGTTTGTAATGTGTCGGGAAAGAATGATTATTTGGAATTGGAATGCTTTCCACTCTTTTTGGGATCCAATACCATTGGGTTCGGAAAACCGAAAATCTAAGTTTTGCTCTCACCTAGACTAAGACTCGGTTCGGTTTCGGTTAACCGAAAGCTTCGGTTTTGGTTAACCGAATTTTTTTTTGAAACCGACAGCCTTAGTGGCGAGGGAATAATTCGAATGGAACAAATATCGGTACTTGTCGCAGAAGTGAAATCATCAGAATGAATGAATGAATGGGGGGATACACATCTAGATGTGTATAAGAGATCGATGTTAGTGAACAACAAACTTTTTGCCCTTGTTTATTAACATTGGCCTGTCGGTTTTGGTCTATGAGATGCCCTCGGGGGTTAAATGATGGACTTACGTTTCACATTTGCGTTTTAAGTGTGAACACAGCCTTTGGGTTCGATAAAAATGCAAAGAATCCCTCGGGCTCTGTGCCTGAGGCGTTACGTTTTGGAGGGTTTCCCTACATCCGAACATTCTTCAACCTTGACCCCCGAGGGGTTCCCTCCCCCCCAGCTCATCCTTATCGTACTTCCACCACAATCAGCGACTAATCACTCAAAAATTGGTTTTGTAGTCAATTTTGTTTGTTTTGTTTTTGTTAATAATTTTGATTGGTTGTTTAAAAATGGTTAATAAAGTCTCTTACTTTACCTCATTTTGATCATAGTCATTCTATTTTTGCCCGGATTGATAATAAATTAATCAATCACCCTCAATTTCGTTCACACCGACTTTTAATTTCATAATTTCAAAAATTTTAACCATTTCAAAATTCCGGCACAAAATTTTTGCTGATCGTACTCGGCTTGACGAGAGGGAATCGATTGCGTGTAGACATTTCGCCGAGTAAGCCAAAATCGGATATTTTGCTGAGCCACTTTTAAAACGACTCCAAGCTCTCTAAAATTTTGATTTTTAGGCGTTTTTGGCACATTTGCCATTTTTCCCCTTTTTGAACTTTTTCCGATTTGTCATTTTTGGTACGTTGTCCCGTTGTTTTTTTTTTGCTTCGCCTCTTTTGGCACTTTCCACGTTTATCGCATTTTCTTGTGTCGTCACTTCATCAAATGTTTGATGAATTGCAAAATGGGCGAAAAAGAAAGAGCAGAGAATTCGATATTTTAATGCATAAATTATTGCTAATTTTTTGATGTGCGGTCCGCCGCGGGCATTTTTAGGCCCCTATCATCATTTAATTTATTGGGGATTATGTGTATTATTTGAATATGTCAGACAGAAGTGCGGGTTGTTCTTTGGACTCTTTTTGTTTGAGATAGTGTGGGATGGAGATGAACATCGACCGTCCTGGTACTCCTTCCACCCATTCATATTCTTCCACCAATCGCCCGCCATTTTTTAGATCGTCGGCCGGCGCTTTTCCCAACACATTCATCAAATCCATGTAAAAGTGACAGCCGTTGAATGTTCTCATCTTTCGTTGGGTACAAATGTCAAAGAAATGGCTAAAGCCTCATCACCACCACCAGCAGCAGCAGCAGCAGCAGCAGCAGCAGCAGCAGCAGCAGCAGCGGACGATTTGGCATATAAAAAGAAACATTTTCCATTTCTGCATTTATTTTTGAATATGAAGACAAATGCCGTTTTCTGAATTGATAGAAATGGAGGTCATATTCGGATGCCTTGACCCCGAATACCCCTGGAAAACACCTTTTCATCGACTTGAAATGGACGTCCACCAAAGCGTCAAATCGATCATCCGACCTCAAAAGTGCTAATCATTTTTGGCCAATTTTATTAACAAAT
The DNA here is from genome assembly GCA_001723225.1 of Globodera ellingtonae. Taxonomy (NCBI): domain Eukaryota; kingdom Metazoa; phylum Nematoda; class Chromadorea; order Rhabditida; family Heteroderidae; genus Globodera; species Globodera ellingtonae. The sequence continues at coordinate 1,373,032 of MEIZ01000003.1, read as the reverse complement.
TCCCTCCCCCTCACCCGAAAATGGTTCAGATATGGCCCTGCCGGGGGGCATATTAACCGTGTGGCATTTTGATAACACATCGACCGTTGACCCAATCGATTACTTTCCATTTGTCCCCCCCCCCCATTCATTCATTCTTTGATTCACTTCTACGACACGTATACATTCGAATTATTCCTTCGCCACCGACAAATAAATTGGATCCCGAAAAGAGTAGAAAACATTAACAAATACTGTGTACTGTTTTAATCACCCACCCTCTGAGTAGCTGAACTCACAAACCCCATCTATTTTCACTTGTAATAATTGCCCACCCTCTAATAATGTTGACAATTACGTAATTAAAACAATATACACGGTAATCATTCTTCCCCGACACATTACAAACATTTCTATGGATACTGGACTTTTGGAATCCATTTTTTTCTGATTTCTTGGACATAAATTCCCATTTAAATTTAAAATATATGATTTTTTAGAATTAATTGCTTTATCGGAACACTAAAAATGTCGGACAACACAAGCGAAACGGAGCAACAACAGCAAATGGAGGAACTGTGAGTTTGTTTCCTAATGAGTAGAGCTGGCATTTTTAAGCAAACCTTTTTTTGTTGGCACTTTTCGACCTTTGGTGCCTATTTTTCCTTTTTTGAATTTGTACTCAGCCGGCGGGGACGGCCCGGTATAAGACCGAAAGAAAGGGAGCGGGATTGGAGAAGGAACGGGACACTCTCCCGGGAGGGGCCCAGAATCGAAGCTTTACTCTAATGAATCAAATCAAAGGCCATTAATCCCAAATTTCAGTTACATTTGTGCCGACATTTGGTACGGAGTTTTTGCTTTTCTTTGTCCTTTTGACGTCGGACTAAAAATGGCACTGATCAGTGATCGATTGGACATTTTGGTGGACGCCCATTTCAAGTCGAGGGAATGGTCGTTGGGTTCGATGGAAATTGTTCGTGCAACTGACGGTAATGGCGCACAAATTGTCAACAGCTCTGGAGAAGTTCTGCCAATTCCTCAAGGACCGTTTCCAAATAAAGTGATCGGATTCGAAGGCATTTGGATAAGGTCATTTCCCTCTTAAAAATTAAACTGAATTTATGTCGACCAAACTGTCATCGAATATCTTCAACGCATTCGCCGTCTTTTCAACTCTTCCGACACAAATGTTTTTATTGGCACCTACGACCAAAGTCGCAGCTGGGGAATTATTCGGCAAAAGATTTGGCCTTTGGTCAATGACAACATTTGCGGACTTTATTTGTTCAAACCTCATCTTGACCGTTTGCGACAATTCTCTCCAGCAATTCTTCGCAATTGCGCAAACCTCCGATCGATCGATTCCATTAATCTTTTCCCCAAATTTCCGGCCGAAGACAACGCCGAGGCTTCTTCCCACCAAGCCTTGGCCAAATGGTTGCTCACCCCTCGCGGGGATGGACTGCCAAAGATGCTTCAATGTTGTGGTTATTCGAGAGGAATGGACGGACTCAAACGGGTCATTTTATTTTTATAATCAATTTGTGGTGTAATTATTCCCTTCGTTTTAGGCATTTGTCAATGCTTCGGAGTCGGCCAATTTCATCATCAAATTGTTGGAGAACGATCGTCACTTTGTGCCATTTAAGGAAGAGAACAATTGGACGAGGGAACAATTGACATTTCGACAAATTGACAAAGACAATTGGCTGTTGGTGCGTTGTCCAATTGGGCGAGAAGAGGACAAATGGACTAATTGGGAGAAGGGGGCAATTGAGTGGAAAATGGGCCGTCAATGGAATTTAATCGGAATTACCTTCGACGACAGGAACATCGGCGAAGGGTAAGTGAATAAAATGGCCTCAAACTTTCCCCTCCCATCGTTAAAATATTTGCATTTTTGAAATTCCTTAACAAAAATGTCTAGGGGGGTGCATTTTCCTTTTTACTCCTTTTTTTGTTAAGAATGAATTTTTGACTCAATTTGTAACAGATTTACAACCTTTTTGAAGCTTTTTAGGAATGGGGAAGGTCCTGATGGAAGTTGTTAAGAAAATGAACAAAAATTACAATTTTGAAAACGGACCCCTAGAGTTTATATACTTTTTTTTGTACCCAAGTCCCGGCCTACTCTAATTAAAATCTTTCTTATTTCAGGATGATTGAGGCAAACGAAGGTCCGAGTGAGGAGCCCAACGAGTGAATGGACGGAGGGAATTTTTGTGGATGGAATTTAAACGGAAAATCACAATAAATGTTGGCTTCTTTTGTTGCCCTATGAATGTTTGAAAAAAGCCTATGTTTTTAATTTGGTTCTGCATCCCTCTTCCAACTGTAGGTTAGATGCAGCATAAGAGATTCTTTCAGTTTTTTTGGATTTTTCGAAAAATTTAAAACGGTTTTTGAATCGGT
>MEIZ01000003.1:1337688-1357055 GCA_001723225.1 Globodera ellingtonae | reverse complement strand
CAACAAGTAAAATTGTTCATGCCACCGACAGGCCGACATGCGGCGTTCTTTTCTTTTCCTCTCAATTGGAGCGTTTGCGACAATTCTCTCTGCGAGACTTGAAATTTACTCTCGAGAGTCGAGACCGAGAAATGACACCGAGACTCGGGACCAAGATCGAGACTTTCGAACATCCTTAGTGGCAACCAAAGAACATCGCAATTAATTAAAAAACAACAAATATTTTTTCAATAACATTTGGGGGGGGGGGTGTACAACAAAAAACATGACAAGTAATCGATTGGGGTCAAAGGTCAGGTTCTGCCGCCTTCACTCATTCAAATTGTGGGCCAGGCATGCCCCGATTTGCGTCCGTGGAACTTTTGTCACAAAAATAGGCATTTAAATCTAAAATTGCATGATTTTTAGAATTAATTGCTTTATCGGAACGCTAAAATATTTCTTAAAATGTCGGACAACAAAAGCGAATCGGAGCAGCAACAGAAAATGGAGAGAATGTGAGTTTGTTTCCTAATGATTAAATCACAAGTCATACATCCCAAATTTCAGTTTCATTTGTGACGACATTTGGTATGGAGTCTTCGCCTTCATTCGCCCTTTTGACGTCGGATTGAAAATGGCACTGATCAGTGATCGATTGGACGTTTTGGTGGACGTCCATTTCAAGTCGAGGAAAAGGTCATTGGGTTGGCTGGGAATTCGTCGCGCAACTGACGGAAATGGCGCACAAATTGTCAACGTCCGCTCTGGTGAATGGCTTCCAATTCCTCAAGAACCGATTCCAATCAAAGTGATCGGATTCAAAGAGATTGAAATCAGGTCGCTTCCTTCCTAAAACTTAACGAAATTTAAAATGTTTTTGGACTTTCAGTTACATCGACCAAAGCGTCATCGAATTTCTTCAACGCATTTGCCGTCGTTTCGGCTCTTCCGGCACAAATGTTTATATTGGAACCTCCGTCACCCAAAGCCGCAGTTGGAAAATTATTCGGCAAAAGATTTGGCCTTTTGTCAGTGACAACATTTGCGGCTTACTTAGTTTGGACTCTTCCGTTCTCGGCCGTTTGCGACAATTCTCTCCGGCGATTCTTTGCAATTGCCCAAATCTCCGATCGATCCATTCCTATGGACTTTTCCCCGAATTTCCGGCCGAAGACAACGCCGCTGCTTCTTCCCGCCAAACCGTGGCCAAATGGTTGATTACTCCCTGCGGGGATGGTCTTCCGAAGATGCTTTGCTATGATTATCGTTTTGCCAAAATAGAGGGGCTTAAAAGGGTAAGAATTTTATGGCATTTTTTCTAAAAAAATTTTAAAAAACGCCAAAATAGTGGCGAAAATAGGTGCAAAAAGTCTTTTTTACTTGAAATAGGTTTGCCCCTATTTTAGATGCGAAATACTGGTTGGTTTGGTGAGTTAAAACGACCAAATTTCCGACTAAAAAGATGTGTTTCGTGCGTAACGCGTCAAAACAAAGCTGCAAATTTGTGGTGTAATTATTCCCTTCGGTTTAGGCCTTTGTCAATGCTTCGGAGTCGGCCAATTTTATCATCAAATTTATGGAGGACGCTTGTTACGCTGTGCCATTTGAGCTGAAAAACAATTGGACGGGGGAGCGATTGACATTGCGACAAATGGACAAAGACAATTGGCTGTTGGTGCGTTGTCCAATTGGGCGAGAAGAGGACAAATGGACTAAATGGGAGAAGGAGGCAATTGAGTGGAAATGGAACAGTCGATGGAATTGCATCGGCATAGCCTTCGAAGACAGGGACATCGGCGATGGGTAGGTCCGGGTGAGCCCAACTAGTGAATGGACGAAGGGATTTTTGTGGAAGAAATTTAAACAGAAAATCAACACAATAAAATGTTGGCTTCTTTTGTTGCCGTATAAATGTTGATTCAAAGAGCCTTTGTTTTTCATGGCGAAGAAATGCAAAACATTCGATTAAATTATATAAAAAGGAAAGCATTTAATGAAAATAATCAAAGAAACGAAAAGATCCGTACCGGTTTGGGCACTTTTAGAAAATGCCGAAAAGTTCTTTTTAGGTTCAAAATTCAACAAATTCCTTCTCCATAAATTCGTGTCGAAAAGTTCTTTTTGTGGCGTTCATCCGAAATGCCGGATTCCGGAAATGTTTTGGTCCGAATTGCCGGATTCCGGAAATGTTGCATTTTGCATTGGGCCAAACTTTAATTGCCCAAAAAATTGTTGGCCAAATTTCAACGGCTCCTTTTCAGCTAAATGATTTTATAAAAATATATTTTATAAAGAATTAATTACCTCCATAAATCATCAAAGTTTTCTCGGAAATTTGGTTCAAATTTAACTCGAAATACGCTGGTTCGACGCCACGGACTTTGGTTCGACTAAAGTTTTGATGGAAATGTTTGGAAAGTGTTAAATAAATTGTCAGTGGGTCAGCATTTGCCAATTCGATGGTAAGGTTTCTTAAGTTCAAATTAAAAATGTATTTTTTTATTGAAATAAGAGCCCGGACTGATCGAAAATCTCGGGGAGTTCGCGATCGGAACTCTCGATCGATCCCCAATTCCCGGCTCTTGATCGGCGCCCAATTTTGGGCTCTAATCGAATATTTTGTCCCATTGACTCTGTTGAACAGAAGAACGCCGAACACGAAGATGAGGGGGAAATAATCGCACAAAAACATCAATTGATCAAAAAGAATAAATTTATTGAAAATTTTGACGATTTAAATCAAATGTTTTGTTTTGGCTAATAGAGGACTGGGGAAATGTGTGAATCTTTCGCCCAAGGCGCCGATTTTACTGACATTTGTACATACAATCAGTGCTGTGTTATAGAGAAGAATTTATGCAAATTCATATTAATGACAAATAATTATTTCTACAGAAACAGAATTCCCCGGAATCCGGCATTTCGGAAATCCAAAAACTTCCTGTTGCTGGTGTGGGTGGTTCTGATGACGTGTTAGGTAACTAACAAATGCCTTTGGTGAACAAATTTTAAGAGGAGGAGGCCCCCGCTGTATCCCCTCACATTTTTAGACCCCCGCTGTATCCCCTCACATTTTTACCCTCAAATTCTTCATTAAAATTAGAACCTTTGCTTTGCAAACAAATTGATCAAGTCGGCGCGCGAGGGTTTTTGCCCATTTTTATTGCAGATTTTGGGGCTATTTGATTTTGACTAATTTTGAACCTAAAGAGAACAATTTCTGTTTTTTTCATAACAATTAATACTTTTATTTGCACTTTGTTTATCGATTGACCAATTTTGTTGCACCTTTGACATTTTTTGTCACTGCTTCCTTAGGAACCCACTTGTAGAACAGTCATTCTCCCCCGAAAGTTTTAAAAAGCGTTAAAATAATTCTTAAAGTTTTAAAACTTCATTTTAATTTCTAAGGAAAATCAAAATATCCATTTTAATGGCCACCAATTTGTTGTGCTAAATGAATAGTCACTGCCTGCCTGCCTATGCATCTCTGCACTCCCATTATGTTAGAAGCAATTCGCGTCTTTTTTATAATTCTCTTTTTCGCCGCCATTCCTCGCTTGCATTTTGTTTTGATCTTTGTTTGGACAATCGGCCGGCTTGGGCCATAAAATCTACAATTCCGGAACCAAAAAAAAAGAAGAAAATTTGGTAATAGTTAAATTTGTACCCCCTATTTTTCAAAAAAAAAAAATTAATTTTCAAAGATAAAAAGATGTTTCTAGGGGTATTCGAGGGTGTAGACTCCGAATCTGACCTCCATTTCGACCAATTTCAAACCCCGGACCCGAATTCGAACAATTTTTAGAAAATTCAAAATTTTCGAAAAATCAATTTTGGCTTTAAAATCGCTCAGAACGCCCAAAAATACAACCAAAAGGCAGTAACAAACTTAACTTACCGAAATTTTAATAATTTAGAAATTTTTGCTCATTTTACAAGATTGTTTTGATCTTTTTCATAATTGTCTAACAACTTACACCCCATACACACATGAAACGTTTCCGAACTCAATCTCCGTCAAACACTGGTGGTGATCAAACTGATCAGACCAAAGGTAAAATTGCATTTTCAACGATATTCACTCAAATTTGTTTGATTTCGACTTGCAGCAGACAATAAGTACAAACGCAGAGGCCAAATTGTGTTACGGATGACAAATTTCAAGGATTTTTATGAACAACGCGGGCCGAAGACAGTGCGCAGTGACGTGGAGTACATCAACGGGTTGCCGTGGCGAATTAAGATCAAAGATTGTGGTGATTACGTTGGCCTTCATCTGCATTGTTATGGCGATGAAACTGGTGGGCGATCTTAGATTTGTGAAAAAAAGTTTATAAGTCTTCAGAAAATAGTTTCTAGTGCTTTTTCTGGGACGTAGAATCCGAATCGGACCTCATGTCACCTGATTTCAAACTCCGAACCCGAAATCGATTTTCTAAATTTTACAATAAAATATTGAAAAAGGTTTCTGATGCGTAAATTCCAATCTGATGTCTAAAGTCTGACTGTTTGTGCAAAAAATTAATTTTTGGCACCTACTTTTTATTACCGAAAATCAAGTACTTGATGAAATATCTTAGACAAAAATCAATGATATGACATCCAGTACTTAATGAAATATTTTAGATAAAAACAATGATTTGACAAAATCTAATGCCAGAAAGAATTGCCCTCTTTAATAAATCTGATAATAAATATTTTAAGACATGGCATGGACTTGTCGCGCGGCTTTCCAATGCAGCATTATTTCTTGTAATAAAAGCGGTGAATGCCTTAGGCAGCAAGGAGAGTTGGACAGCTTTGACATTTACCATGCCAATTCTTTATTTTGGGGATACGACGATTTTGTCGAATTTGAGGTGGGTTTTCTAAATAAAAATAAAAAAGAAATAATGTTTTATAAATATAAAGGAATTGATGGATGTTAAAAATGGTCTATACGATGAGAAGGCGGACGCCGTGACGTTCAAAGCCGAAATAGTCGCAGACAAACCCAACGGAATGCCGTAAGTTTTGTTCTTAAAATGTTCGATCAGAACGGCACTTTTTGATCAAAACAACTTTTATTTCTTTCTTTTTTCATTTAAATAAGTGATTATTTTTTATAAAGCGGAACGCGCACTGAAGAAGCTTTGCTGGTCAACGGAAAATTGGTGTACGTCAACAAATACGTGAGTTTAAATTAAAATTAAAATTTGCTTTTATTTGTTTATTTTTAGTCGTTGGCGCTTCATTCTGATTTTTTCAAAACTTTGTTTTTTGGAGAAAATGCCGAAAAAATGCCAAAAGTTCAAATTGACGACGTTCCGGACGCTGTCACAAAATTTGAACGACTCATTTACACAATATACCCGCACGAAGTGGAGTTGGACGGTACAAAGTTAAAATTAAGCCAAAATAACAATTTTAGAATATTCAGATGAATGTGTGGAGGACATTTTGCTGTTGGCAAATCGATTTTTGTTGGATTGCGTTGTGAATCGATGCGTTGAATTTCTGTTGAAGAAAAGCAAAAAGTTGGCAATTTGCAAATTCCGATTGGCACACCAATGCGGCATCATTGGCATGAAAGTCCGAATTATGCAATTTATTTGATTAATTCAATTAATTTCAGGAGAAAATTTTGGCGCAGATGACCAAAAAGGATTTTTGCGGTGAGAATTACATCAACAATTTGTGCGAGTCGGACAAATTGGGAGTCAATGAAAGAAATGAGCTGAAAGATCGCCACAAGGAACTTTTCGGCACGAAATGAGGACAGAAAAAATGTGTGGTTCAAAAAATCTTCAAATTTTGTTTTAAAACGATACTATTATTTCATTTGGTCAAAGTCTAATAAAATTTTCAAAATTATATGTTTTATTTTTCTGGAAATAGAATTTTGAGACACGCCGTAACACTAAGAATTAATCAAAATTTTTATTAATTAAAGAATTTAAAAATATCGTTAAGTTTCCGACATTTTTGGGAGTCGCAATTGCGGATTCAAGTTTTTTGGGCAACCGTTACATCCCCTGGTCCACGTGCTGGAACCTGGGTTGTTCTTGATTTTCACGTGATAATATACCTATTGAGTTGGTGACCTTTGCAAAAGTAACCAATTGATCGTTGAACAAATATTACGATTGCCCTCGATGGTGTGGGCGAGGCGAATGGGAAACGAGTGACTTTTATGATAGGTTAAGGCACCAAACAGATAAAGAAAGACGCCTTTATGAGACTAATTTGTAAGGGGTGAGCATTTTTAGTTATTATTTAATTATTTTCTTTTTCTGCAGTTTTTTTTGATTAGATATGCACGAAAAACTGTTTTTAGTCGGAAATTTCGATGTTTTAACCTCACAATTCGTAACTAAAAAATATAAACGGTTTTTCGCCACTATTTGGGCGTTTTTTTGAAAAATTTTCATTTTTTAGCTTTCTTGTCAATACCCCTGAATTAGAATTTAAATTTTAGAAAAAAAAATTTCTCGCCCAAAATGCGCCCTATAAAATCGCATCTTTTTGCCCAATACACCCATAGGTAAAGATCGAAGTTTTCAAGCATTATTGATATTTCAAAAAAAGCAAATTTCTAGTACTTTATTTATATTTCAAAAAATAATGCAAATACCCTACTCTATAATTTACCGTGTAAAAAACAATCTTGTTGATGAAGGACTAATTGGTCGGATGGGTCTTTTATTTTTGTCGATTACTTACTCGCACTCTTCCCCTTTCCATCCCCTTAAATTCATCAACCCATTCCAAGCAGGGATGGACGTGATCACGGATCACGCCAATCACGGCGTTTTTGGGGGTCCGTGATCACGGTCACGGATTTTTTTTTTCGATCACGTCCATCCCTGATTCCAAGCCTCATTCTGCAACAACAATTTGTGTAAACACTTTTTGTGAGTGTGCAGAACACAACACCTTCCTCATTCATTACCCATCACTTACATTGATCCCTCTATAAACTCAAATGTTCTTTCAGTTCCTTCCTTCCATTTTTCTTTTTTCCTTCTTTCCCTTTTCCCTCTCATCCCCTCACTTTTCTCCTTGCCCCCTTTCCCGTTAATTATTTTCTTTGCCACTTCACTTTGCTTTTTTCATTTGGAATTTATTCCATTTGCTTTTCTTTTCAGCTCTTTAATTACAACTAAAGAATTAGCTAAGCTTGTTTACGATCGGTGGAATGTCGTCGACTAAACGTGTAACGATTGTTGGCTCGGGCAATTGGGGCTCGGCAATTGCTCGCATTGTCGGCTCAACTGTGCGTATTCACAACACCGAATTCAATGAGACGGTCAAAATGTGGGTATTTGAAGAGGTCGGTTGGTTGGTATTGGTCGAGGGCGGCATACCCCGGGGGGAGGGCTATTAATTGTATATTAAATATTCTTTTTGAGATTGTTGGTGACCGGAAGCTGAGTGAGATTATCAATGAGCAGCACGAAAATGTGAAATATTTGCCCGGCAAAGTAAGTAACCGGTCAATTTGCTGACACAAAAGGGGAAATTATTGCCCGACATTTTTTAGAAGTTGCCCGTCAATGTTGTGGCCGTTACGGACGTTGTGGAGGCGTCAAAAGACGCGGACGTTCTCATCTTCGTCGTTCCTCACCAACACGTACACAGACTTTGCGCACAGCTCAAAGGCAACATTAAGCCGTGCGCAATCGCAATTTCACTGATAAAGGTAGGTGGTATTTGTCAGAAGATTGGTGTCATTAATTGTCAACAACAATTTGTACATAACTCAGGGATTGGCCACATGTCACGATGGCTCCGTTGGACTCAAATTGATCTCGGAAGAGATCAAGCAGTCTCTGGGAATTGAAACGGCCGTGCTGATGGGTGCCAATCTCGCCAACGAAGTGGCCGAAGACAGAGTAATAATGGACTAATTGTCTTTAAGTATTCCAACTTCTTTATCATTTAGTTCTGTGAGGCCACCATCGGTAACAACAAATTTAGTTAGTTTCGAGTTAATAAATTGCTTTTGTTTAAAGGTACCAAAAACCCGTCGCGTGGAAACGAACTGAAAAAGCTGTTCCACACTGACAATTTTCGCATAAACGTTGTTGAGGATGCAGAAACGGTAGGGAATTTTGATGGTAAATTAATTGCCAACTCTTTTTGGCTGACAGGTCGAGTTGTGTGGGGCCCTCAAGAACATTGTGGCATGCGGTGCCGGCTTTTCCGCAGGGCTTGGCTATGGCGACAATACAAAGGTCGGAGGAACGGGGAGGGGAAGATATGGCCAGATTTGAAAAATTCCGGATCAAGTTTGAAATTGACCTGTCAGAAAAACCCTGCTTTGAAGAAAATAGGTCCGCATCAGACTCATGAAAAATTCTGTCCAAAGTTTGGTGGTCCTATTCTCGGGCTTCAGTCTTAATTGATGATTATGGTGTGTGTTCGGACAGGCAGCAGTTATCCGTCTCGGCCTCATGGAAATGATTCGGTTCATCGAGCGGTTCTACCCCGGCACTAAGGTGAAAACCTTTTTTGAGTCGTGTGGCGTCGCTGATCTGATCACCACCTGTTCGGGTGGCCGTAATCGAAAAGTGTGCGAAGAGTTCGTCAAGGGGAGCAAGGCAAGTGACTGATCAGAAAATGTGCCAATATCGCGCATTTTTAGCCATTGGCTGAGGTGGAGAAGGCATTGCTCAATGGACAAAGTGCGCAGGGCCCACTGACTGCAAAAGAAGTGTTCGATGTGCTGCGAGCACAGAATCTCACGGACGAGTAAGTTCCCAATTACACTAATCACTATTGTATAAGGGCAAATGAAACGAATGCTTTAACAATTTCTAAACTTTTCAGTTTCACTTTCTTTGTGGCGGTGCACAAAGTTTGTAGCGGTGAAACGCCGGCGGACCGTTTTCTTGATCTTATTCGTTGATTTCAAATACATACATATAGATGATGGAGGTCTTCTGCTGACTTTGTTAAAGTTTATCCGATTTCTTGAATATGCAATACATAAACCTCCTATATTATTGCTTCTTTGTTGGATAGGAATAAATAGTGACGATCTGCATATTTGCAAATGAGTCGAAATTGGATTGGGTGGGATTTGTCTCGTACCAACCCTGAATTCCGTCATTTTTCCATATTCCGGCGTCTGAAATGCAAATTATGTAGATTTTTTTTGTTGTGTCCGTTAGGGATGCGCCTTTGTTCTTTAAATATGGCGTTTCCTGACCGGTTGAGCTCACAAGCGACCCCAGTTGAAGGGCCGAGTGCTTTAAGCCTCGAATTGGCTTGGAGGAAAATGCCACTGTCTCTGTTGTATTTATTAAGGTTATTAAATTACGTAAAAGACGTGTCCATTGCCAAAAATGGCTTCTTCGATTTCTTTTCTCAAAGTGATAAAGCCTCAACTGTAATTCCCCCTGCATCAATTTCAAGGCTTTACGAGCAAATGATTTTCAATTAATTCATTTTAATACGATTAAAAAAACAATTTTATTTTGCATCGTACGGTCCTGTTCACTGATTTCGACGTTCAAATGCAATTGCACAGAGTTTTTGCGAGAAGCGTGCCCGAACGATGAGAAGGCGGACGTTCAGATGAATGTGTGGAGGGCGTTTTGCTATTGGCAAATCGCTTTTTGATTACGGCTCAACATTTTTAATGATTTTCATTTAAACGGGAAAGTTACGGGGGGTCAGTAAATTTTGGCCAACTTTTGGCCTTGTTCAACGAAGTCAAATTTGATTTTTATGTATTTAGCCTACGCAAATTCTTCGACGTACTGATCAAAAGCTCCTCTGATCAGTAGAAATTTGCCGATCTGATCAGATCAGTTTAAATGTAAAATCATCACAGATTCCTTCCTTCATAATTAACTTTAAAAAATGTGCTTATAAAATTAATTTTAAATTGATTTTAAATGAAAGCAAAGATAAATACTTGCTAATCATATCTGTTAAATAAAAACGACTTTTTTTGCAATGAATTGAATCAGAAACCACCGCAGTAAAGTTTCGATTAATTTAATGTTTATGCCTTAATTGGTAAATAAAAATAATTCCTAATTCTAATTTCAAGGAATGCATCCGTTAAATAAAAAAACGATAACAAATATTTTCTTGTGGCCCCCCACTCCATCCATCAGCTCGTAAATTGTTCCCCCCATGGACCTTTAAGTTCGGCTGGGAATGCGAAGACGAAATCGACCCCCCGGCCCCTCCCCCCCCGGCGATTTTGGCGAATTTTGACGCACGTCGAGAGTCTCGAGAGAGAGAGGGCGAGAACGAATATGAACGAACGAACGAACTGGTTCCTTGCGCACCACAAATAATTTTTGATTTTTTGTTCGGGTTGAGGGGGGCGATGCCTTTTCTTAACAACCATTTCGCCCCAAAATTTATTCCATCGCCGTTCCATTTTCATCGCCCCCCCCCCATTTAATCGCATATTTTTGTCAACAAAATAAATTCTCTTCCCAAATTTGGTAATTATTGCTCGTCCATTTTATTTTATTGCTTATTTTTTAACTAATCGATGCGATCAGAATGCTGAGTTGTAGCAGCTAACATTCGTTTAATCGATCCGATCGGTTTGAGAGCGTGATTCATTTGTTAATCGAATCGATTTGATCACAAAGAACATTTTTAGCTAAAATGGTCCGCAGATGTTGTTCATCTCTATATAAGCTATTCCATCATATTATACTGATTCAATTTGCAGTGATCGGAAGTGGTGGGAAGTTTAAAATAGCTTAAAATTTAGTCGATTAAACCACTTATTTGTTAGCAATTAATGATGCCATTGGGCAATGCTCATCATTTTAAATTCATTTCATAACTAAAAATTAAGAAACAATAAAACCGGTTGCGTGCGTATTTTAAAAATGTTAAATTTTGGAATTAAAATATAGGGTTGCCCCTGACGCCCCCGAAATTTTTGGGCCTTACCTCCGACCTCCGATATGCCATCCCCGAAGCCACGACATTTATAGGCCTAAATCCCGACCCGCCGAAATGCCGCCCCCGAAGAACCCCGACTTCAAAAGACGGGGATCAACCCTAGAATAATTGTTTGTTTGTTCATGGGACTGGAATTGTTGAAAAAAGAGAAAAAATCCGGCCTGGATTGACCGGGACCGCAAAAGCTGGGATCGGGACTCCCATTTAGAAGCGGGACTAATTACAAGCCAAATAAAACAAAATGAATTTTGAATTTACTCCAGTTGGTGCCATTGGGCCATGCTCCATTGGTGCGCCCGGCCTGGAGGGCCTTGCACCGTCATTGGCCATTCCCGGAATGCCAACAATTCCTGGCATTCCGTTGCTGAACAAAAATTTGAAATGCACTGAGAAGGGTATTTTTTTGTTTTTTTGAACATTGTAGCGGCGCAAATTGTCATTTTTGTGCAGGATATTTTGAGCTGGTGCAATGCGTCGGCGGCGATTACTGCGTGTGCGTGGACCCATCGACAGGTCGACAATTTTTGTTTGATTTTAGCAAAATTTCCCAGAAAAATTGGAGTCTTTTTACAGCAATAAATTTATATAAATTTTAATTTCTTTATTGCACATACCTAATTGATTTAATTGTATAATTTTTTTGAATTTTTTAAATTTCTTCCTAACTATAAGGAAAAATTTATTTTAAATAGAATTGCCTTTTTTTATTATAAGAAAATTGGAAAAATTTTATTTTAAATATATTTTTATTATGTTTAGGCGCCGAAGCGACCGCCACAAAAACGTCATCAAACAAAATTCGGCCTCAATGTGGCCGCTGTCATTTTCAACTTTCGCGCTATTATCGGGACGCCAAAAATTTTGTTTTCCGCCCAATTTGCGATGCAAAAACAGGTTATTAAAGGGCCCTTATTTTTGTCCAAAATTCTCAAATTTGAATTGTTCAAATACGGCGCATTTATAGCATATTATTTATACTATACGAGACTTAAAATCTGATCAGAATTCTGTGAAAAAATCCTTTTGTGCTGCTCTGATCATTGATCAGTAGGGCCCGGATTTTTATGTTTTAACATATTTTATTTGTGGATTCCTTACCATGAGAGAAGCCCAAAAATAGTATTTGTTTTGAAAAATTGTTCAATTAGGGCGACTTTTTAGCACATATTAAAACATATTTTGGGAGTATTTTTTAGCACATATTTACTGACATATTTTAAGCTTTTTCAGAGTTTTAGCACATATTTCGCCATTTTTCAAAAATTCCTTAACAAAAATGCAATAAAAACGAAAAATACACCCCTAAGGATCGACTTTTTAAAAATTTTCAAAAAATGCACCCCTAAAAATTGACTTTTTCTTGGACCAAAAATCCACCCACAAAGATCGACATTTTCCCAAAAATTTTTTACTTTTGATTTTTTTTATAAAATTTTTAAAACATGTGAAAAATAGTATATTTACAACTGTAGGAGCAAAATTAATAAAGATAGATGAATTTTGAAGGTTTTTATGCATAAACTGACTAGATTTTGCCATTTTTGTCACATATTTTAGCACATATTTTGGCATTTTTTGGGATTTTTAGCACATATTTTGGCATTTTTTAGCACATAAAAACATACATATTTTGGGTTTTTTAGCACATATAAATCCGGGCCCTATTGATCAGGCTTATCTTGCTGGTCTTCGGCAAATGGCTTCGATCGATACGATATTTGGATAAATTATCGTTATCAAAATTAATCATTGATCAGGCGTTTATCTTGTTAGATCCAAACAGTTTTATTACGCGTGACTGATTGGGCACGGATTTAAAAATTTAAAAAAATGACTTTTTAATTAGCAAAATAAAAATCATTTAACTAACTATTTAAGGCAACTACCAGCCTCAGCAGTGTCGTGATGAAAAACATTGTAAAAAATTTAAAAATGTTTAAAATTTTCTCAAAAAATGTTTCTAGGCTTTTGTGTTAATGTCATAAGCGGCGTGCGGCTGAGCAAAAAGGAGGTGCCCTCCGGTGACAATTTGCAATGCGAAGGCAGCGAATTCGACTTTTCCATTGATGACAGTCATGTGGGCATTTTACAACGGCTTAAATATGCTTATTTTTAAATTACAGTTTAATCATTTCTATGCAAATATTAGGCCAATTAATTTTTCTTTTTATGCTGAAAAATAATTAAAAATTATTGACTTAGATAAGCAATTTTCATTAAAAGGTAGAGATCGGACACGGGCCGAGGAGCCCTTTTATACACCGGGGTTTTACGGGCCCCTAGCCCTAAGCCGTTACGTTTTGGGCCGATAAGGTTTTTACGGGTTAAGGGTTCACGGGGTTTAGCCCGTATAGCCTTACCCTTACAGGTCGGTGAGTAACCCTTAAACGTTTTTTTTGAAAAAATTTCGATCTCTAAAAATTGGAAGGATCAATTTTAAATAATTTTCAACAACAAAAATATATTAATTTAAATTTGTGGATTTATGAAGCTACTTTTTATTTCTAAAATATTTAAATTTTAGAAAATTGATCAATTTTAATTATAGTAACACTTTTTAACAATTTTTTTTTGTATTTAAATATTTTGAAATTTTTAAAATTAATTTGTATTTTTAATTAAAATGTAAAAATAAATAAATTTACCTCTCAGCTCATCAAAACGGAGAAGGGCGAAGGCGGCAAAGCCAATGAGCAGCTGATCCCACTCGGCTCCCCCATCTGCAAGAAGCCGAAAGACGCGGGCAACAAATGCCATGCCGGAGTCGCTGCGGGGCCAATAGCCGCCAAAAACCTCAAAGTACCGTACGCCAGCGACTTTTAAAGTGCCATTACTCCATGAAACTAACAAACTAAATTAATTTGGTACCAATCGAAAGCTCTAAATGTGTTTAGAAGCTACGAATAAAAAAAGTTATGGTCCTCACCTCGTTAATTGAATACAAAAATCTACCCAACAAAAGCTTTCGATTGATACCAAATTTGTTTAGTTTGGATGGTTCCAAAAAGAGTTATGGAACCGTGAAGGTATGACTGCTTCGCCTGAAAAAATTATTGATCCAAAACTGAATGACTCGCATAATTTTTGGGGCCCGGACGTTTGGAGCCCGGACGTTTGGGTCCCAGGGACGTTTAAATGAATGATGATTTTATTATGCAAAAGCACACCATTTTTTGCAAGATTTTTGAGATAGCCATTTGAGTTTCATTCAGAAAATGGCTTAATAATGTTCATTTACCCCCCTCAAATTCAGTGGTACTTCGACACGGACACTTTCGAATGTTTGGCATTTGCGTACAGCGGCTGCGGCGGCAACGGAAATCGCTTCGATTCGCCTGCCGAGTGTTGGGAAAAGTGCAAACTTGGTAAAGCCGCCCAATGCTTTTGCTATTTCTTTTTCTTCGGTTAACCGAAGAGTTTCCCCAGAAACCGCTTACACAAATTTTACTTTCTTAAAACTAAAAAAACAGAACGATTGTCTAAAATCATTTTTGTGTTGAAAGTCACGGGGCACAAAAATGCCAAAATTTACCAATCGACCCTATTTCTTATCGATCATTACGCATTCCCCATCCAAAGTTTCCCTCTCTCGAATATCCGATAGATCGATTCCTAATTAATGGTCAACCAAATTGTTGCCAATCCACCGATTCGGAGAATATTGTGGACTTTCTGGATGTAAAAGAATTGTTTTAATGTAGCGGACCTCTCCAGTTGTGCCGGGATGCGATTGCCGGCCACGAACAAGCAAGGCCACACCATCATTTGCGCGGGGCCTGGCCAACCGACGCCCGGCGCATGTCCGTCCGGCTACCGGTGCACGATGTTGGCACATATGGGGTACGGTGGATGCCTTTTTAGATACGGTTTCATAATTTTGATCCAGTTTTTTTTTGAGATTTTTTCGGGCATCAAATTAAGAATTCATGAATTTTAAGCATATGGTTTTCCGTTATGAGACAACAAAACATTTTTTTCCAAAGTTTGCAAAATGCTAATTTAATTTATTTTCAATTTCAGAGTCTGCTGTCATTCAGCAACACAAGGTGCACAATCTTTCAACATTTTGTGGGATTATTTATGATTAAATCCCAAGGATTTAATAATACGGGGATCAAGGTCGGGGCTGAATAAGAAGTCGGGGACTGGGGTTCAAAACTCGGGGACGGTGCTGAGCTTGAATAGTTTTGAAAGCTCAAAATCAGAGGGTCGGTCACATTCAATTATTGTGAGTCAAATGTATTTAACGGTTTGCTTGATCAGAGATTAATCAGGAGCCAATGATCCAATCAATAAGCTTGATCATTTGTTAATTGCCAACCAAAAAACAGATCTTTACGAGTGCAACTACCGCCCGACATGCGCAAACGGCAGCCAAGCAATGCAAATGCACAGCCGGGGCGTGCCAATGACACTGATCGGCAAAAAATGCGCCGACAATTTCTGTCCGATTGGCGCCAAATGCGTGGAGAAAGAAATTTTCGCGCATTGCTGTTAGACCGACGTTTTTTGATCTAACAAAAAAATTGAAATGAAACAATTGATTTAAATGAATTTTTTTAAATTTTGTTTTTAATTGAATAAATATTTTTGTTCGATAAATTAATTGGTTTTTTAAAATGTAGATAAGAGCCCGGAACGATCGAGATTTTCGATGGGTCTTTAAGTCCGGGCATCGACCCCTTTGGTCCTAATCGACTCCGGGATGTGCAATGTGCCTGTCTCTTATACACATCTAGATGTGTATAAGTCATCACTTCTGCGACAAATACATAGATTGTTGACATTCAAAAATTATTTCCCCGCAACGACATAAATAATATCAACTTTATTTGTGTCTCAAAAGAGTGAAAAACATTTTTAATGCCCCAAATAATCCATCCCCCCCCCAGACATATCCATCACAAACATTTGCTACTGATCATTTTGTCGGGCCCTTAGGAATCCATTCTTTTGTGATTTTTTTAGCATAAATGCCCCCATATGTAAATGATTGACGGGATGGGTGGAGATCAAATCTAAAATTACATGGTTTTTTTAGAATTGCTTTATCGGAACGCTAAAAATATTTCTAAAAATGTCGGACAACGAAAGCGACGAAGAGCAACAACAACAAATGGAGGAAATGTGAGTTTATTGCCTAATGAGGTAGAGAGTAGAACGGCATTTTTAGACAAAACCCTCTTTTTTTTTTGCGCATAGGCAATTGCTTAACAAAAATGCAATAAAAAGGGGGAAAATACACCCCCTAAATTCGCCTATTAGTGCCTGAATCAAATCAAAAGCCATAATCCCAAATTTCAGTTTTATTTGTGCCGACATTTGGTTCGAAGTCTTTGCTTTTCTTGACCCTTTTGACGTCGGACTGAAAATGGCACTGATCAGTGATCGATTGGACGTTTTGGTGGACGTCCATTTCAAGTCGAGGGAATGGTCGTTGGGTTCGATGGAAATTCGTCGCGCGGATGACGGAAATGGCGCAGAAATTGTCAAACTCTCCGGTGAACGGCTTCCAATTCCTCAAGGACCGCTTCCAACCAAAGTGATCGGCTTCGAAGGCATTGAAATCAGGTCGCTTCATTCCTAAAAGTTAATGAATTAAAAAGTTTTTGAACTTTTAGTTACGTCGACCAAAGCGTCATCGAATTCCTTCAACGCATTCTTTTTGGCGTTTCCGGCACAAATGTTGTTATTGGAACCTCCAACAACCAAAGCCGCAGTTGGGAAATTATTTGGAAAAATATTTGGCCTTTGGTCAATGGCAACATTTGCGGCTTGCTTTTGTACCGTTCTCATTTCGACCGCTTGCGACAATTCTCGATGGCAATTCTTCACAATTCGGTAAATCTCCGATCGATCGATTCCGTTGGACTTTTCCCCGAATTTCCGGCCGAAGACGACGCCGATGTTTCTTCTGTTCAAGCCATGGCCAAATGGTTGCTCACCCCCCGCCGGGATGGTCTGCCGAAGATGCTTATTTGTGACTTTTATATGGGAGGAATGGAAAGACTCAAAGAGGTAATTAACTCATTTTTATAATAATTTGAGAGTAATTATTCCCTTTGTTTTAGGCATTTGTCAATGCTTCTGAGCCGGTCAATTTCATCATTCGTCCGCTTTTTACCGGCATTGATCCGTTTGAGCTGAAGAACAATTTGACGGGGGAGCGTTTGACATTGCGACGCTTAAACGAAGTCAATTGGTTGTTGGTGCGTTGTCCAATTGTTCGAGAAGAAGACAAATGGACTAATTGGGAGAAGGAGGCAATTTTGTGGGCACGGGACCCTGAGAGGAATTGCATCATCGTTAACTTCCAAGACAGTGACATTGGCGACGGGTACGGACTGACTGAATTAATCGCAAAACTTTCCCATCTCTCCGTTTAAAATTTCTCATTTTCAGGATTGGTGAGGCAAACGGAAGGTCCGAGTGAGCCCGCCGAGTGAATGGATGTAGGAAATTTGATGGAATGATTTTGTTCGAACTTCGAAATATGCTTGCTTTAAATTAAATGCTTTTTTAAAATTATGATTAAATTTTTTGAAACGGTCGATTGATTGATCATTATGCTGAGCCAAATGGTTGTTCACTCCCCGCGGGGATGGTCTTCCGAAGATGCTTCGTTGTGCTTCTTTGTCGGCAAAAATGGAAGAACTGAAAGAGGTAATTGCTAGAGATTAGATTTTGAAAAAGCCGGAACCGGATCCCCGAGATCCCCGGGTCAAAAAATCCGGAATCGGTCTCTAGTAATTACTCGTTTTATTAACCAATCCAGAATTAATTAATTATTCCCTTCATTTTATTCATTTGTCGTGCATTTTGATGGAATGGAATGGACACTATCATTTTGCCCGAATGAATCAGCCGCTCTTTTTTTTGCTGGACGTTTTGATAGAGCAGCACTCGTCACATTCGCACAACAGCGAAAGCCCATCGTCCAATCAGCAAAAGCCGAATGGAATTTGTTGGGTTTTCGATTTTCCCATCCCTGGCGGCGCCATCGGGGGGTTGAGGGGGCGATTGATTCACCGCATTTCTCTGCCCATTCCTCGGCCGGCTTGCCCCATCGCCTCTCCGAACTGTGCCGCATTTAAGCAGCGGCATCGGAGCTGAATACATCATTTAGTTTTCCTTTTTCATAAAGTCGTTTTGGGAAACATTTGTACCTGTCTCTTATACACATCTAGATGTGTATAAGAGACAGGTTTCGGAGACATGGGCGCCTTTGAAAAATATTTTGGAAATTTGTTTTTCAGAGGGGGGAGGGGGCACTGGGCTATTGAAAATTTCATTGTTTCAGGTAGCATTGAAATGTAAGTTTTTGAAATTTCAGTATCAGTCCTCGTACCCTAAAACAAATCAACTTTCAACGCCACAATTGCGATCAAGATGAACAAGTGGGCCGCCACTTCACTTGTGTAAGTTTAAGGAAAATGCTTCCGAATCCTTTGAAGCCTTCTGAACTATTTGAACCTTCGGAAACCGCGGGTCCAAAACGGTTACGGATCAATAATAAGAATTAAATCCGATCTGCAACTGATTGATTCTCTTAACGCTTTCAAATCCTTTCAAATCGGTTCAAAATGTTCCGGATCACAAATTATGAATTGAACCGCAAAAGAAGGACCGCTGGTCTTAAAATGAATAATAATTATTAATTAACCATTTGAATTATTTAACAATTTCAGTCTTTTGATCGCCATCCTTTGTGGTGCGATCCATGGCGCTGTTGTGCGGGAGCAACAACAGCCGTTGGATGCGGCACACCAGCAGGCCCCGGGCCATAGCAATGGTAAATGTTGTTAAAGGGGGGCAATTTGAAAAAAAGTTGCCAAGATACCAAATATAAATAATGCGCCAAAAAATCGGCTAAATTCTTGGCAAGATCGAGTCTCAAAATAAATTTATGAATATTTAGCAGACAAAAGCGGTTATGACCTTGGCTTGGAAAGGAAACAGTTCTAAACGTAATTTAGGAACTGAAAGAACGGACACCGACAATGCCGAACCGGAAAAGCCTGGACCGAACCCGGAAACGTCTGAACCGGATCAGTCGGAACTGTACCCGGCAGAAGCTGAACCGGAAAAGCCTGGACCGAACCCGGAAAAGTCTGAACCGGAAAAGCCTGCACCGAACCCGGAAAAGTCTGAACCGGATCAGTCGGAACTGTACCCGGCAGAAGCTGAACCGGATCAGTCGGAACTGTACCCTGAAGAAGCTGAATCGGAAGAGTCGGGTGAATTTTTTTTTGTTTTGTTTTCTGATTTAAAAAAAATCAATCAAAACAAAATTTTATAGGCGCTAAATTAACTTTTTGCAACACAATCAGCAGATGAACAAGCGCGTAAGAAACGGCAGGCCAAGCCCGGTAACTCGACGAATACCGCCAAGCCAGTTAATATTGACACGAATTCCACTGGACCAACGCCTTCCTCAAATACAACTGCTGGTGGTGAGT
>MEIZ01000003.1:1296663-1322002 GCA_001723225.1 Globodera ellingtonae | reverse complement strand
GAATGAACGGTGGACAAATTGTCGACACAGGAAATTTAAGAAAAAAAACAACACAATAAATCATTAATGTCACAAGCTTTTCGGTGCAAAACGCGGTCCAAACATTCAGTCAATGTGCTTATCTGTCACTGGACAATCCGTCAATGACATATCTGTCACTGGACAATCCGTCAATGGACAATCCTGTCACTGTGCCAATGGACAAACCATCAAAATGATAAAAATAGTAAAGTAAAAGCCATATTTTACAAAAACTCGATTAGCTTTTTTCCCCATTTTATAATCAATAATCACAGATCTAGTTCATCGTGCTTTTCATCTTTCTGCTCACTTACAAAGCATTTTTCCATTGCCTGGTTGGCAGATTCAATTTATTTAATTTAACATTTCATTGAGCACCTGGTCGTTGTAAGTGTAAATTTTTTGACTCTTTAAAAATTAAAAAAAAATTTATATAATTGAAAAAAAAAATATTTAATTTTAATTATTTTTAAAAGGTGGTTCTTCTGATGGAGAAGAGATTAATTCAACAAAATGTAACATTTGTCACTCAGAAATGATTGACGGTGAAAAACTCCAAACATTGTTGCCATGCCGCGTATGCCATTTTGATTATGCCCCTCAAGTTTATTACAAGCATAAATATAATGGCATGGCACTATATCAAAATGCCAACCCGGCTTGCCAACTGGGCCAAAAACTCAAATGCCAACCTGTGAAAATGATCTAATTGCCAATAGTATAAACAGGCATGCTCACGGTTACCCGTAACCGCGGCTAACCGCGGTTACCCGCGGCTAACCGCGGTTAACGGTTATGGAATTTTAAAAGGCCGCGGTTACGGGCGGTTAACGGTTATGAGATTTTGAGGACGCGCGGTTACGGTCGGTTAACGGTTATGACCACTAAAACCGCGGTTAACCGTCGCATCCGTTGTTGCTAAGGATTGAGACGATTTGCCTCTATAATCTCTTTGACTTTTATTCACATTTCACTTAACCCCGTTATCTATCCAGTGGCTCAGTGTTGAAACTCTTTGACTGATTTTATTTGGTCTAGGTTCTAGTCCCTTCCGCTGTAAGTATTTGATTTTTTATTTATATTTTAATATCCCTTCTTTTTAGTATTCTTTCAACTTTTTGCAAAAATTTTAGATATAAAAAGTAAAATTCTAAGTATTTACATAAATAATTAGTGCATTTTAGAACTCAATTACCTAAAATTYGGACGATTTTTCTYAGCATAARGCGTTAGATATTCGATTTTTTCCCTCGGCGGCGCCTATCGGCACCGCCGAACCCCCACTCCTTTTGAAGGTGTTAGAAAGAGATTAAAAATTTTATTACATTGACAAAATCTGATAAAAATCACTTGTTAAGTTCAATACACATCAATTTTGATTTAATTTTAGAAAGACGCCACATCACGATCGGAAAAAATTAGTTTTGAAAAATCGATTTTTCKAAATCTGGAAAACTTTATTGATTTTTAAATAGTGCGGTTAACCGCGGATAACCGCGGGCGGTTAACGGTTATGAGATTTTTAGGACGGGCGGTTACGGGCGGTTAACGGTTATGAGATTTTGAATACGGGCGGTTACGGGCGGTTAACGGTTACGAGTGTTTGAGGACGGGCGGTTACGGTTAAAAAAATTGGTAACCGTGAGCATGCCTGAGTATAAATATGATAAAAGCTTTTATCAAAAAAAAATCGTCACAGTTTTTAAAGTAAACATTTTTGACCCGGTTGGCATTTCGACCGTTTTAATTTTGACCAGTTGGCATTTTGACTGTTTTAGGCCTGGTTGGCATTTTGACTGGTTGGCATTTCGTCCTGACACTATAAATAACTCTACTTTTTTAATTTGAGAAAATTTAGCATGTGTTTCATGAAAAGTGCTTCACAGAGTGGTAAATAAACATACTAATGCTTTATATTATTCACAAAAAATAGTGAAAAAAAAGAAATATTAGAAAACGAATCAAATTTATTTTATTACATGAAAATAAATATTAAGGGAATCACTTCGTAACACTTGCCCAACATGTGATGTTGAAATTGTACTAACTGTCCAAACGGGTGCTTTTGAACCATTAAAAAATGCCGGAAGCATTATGCAACATATCGAAAATAAGCTGGTAAAAGCGCATCAACTTCAAACGGACACATTGAGAATCGCTCAACGCAACCGCAATTGGGCATTGTCAGGTAGTGAGTGTATCAAGACCTAAAATTTACCGAGACTCGAGATCGAAACTTGGCCCCGAGACTCGAGATCGAAACTTGGCCCCGAGACTTGAGATCGAAACTTGGCCCCGAGACTCGAGATCGAGACTTGGCCCCGAGACTTGAGATCGAGACTTGGCCCCGAGACTCGAGATCGAAGCTTAGCCCCGAGACTCGAGATCGAAACTTAGCCCCGAGAGTTGAGATCGAGACTTGGCCCCGAGCTCGAGACCAGGCCGAAATTTGACTCCGAGACTCGAAATCGAGACTTACACCGAGACTTGAGACATTATCCTGAGACTCGTGACCGAGACGAAACCCCAAAAGATTTTCCGGGATTCGAGACTCTCGCGCATCACTACTATTTTCAGGTGCGCAAATGACGCGCAATCAAATATCGGAAGCTGTGCAAAGTTTGTGGTGTTTGCAGTGAAAGATTCGCAAAACCCAAAAGCGCTTACTACGCATGCATCGGAAGCTGTGCAATGGTTGTGCCATAAAGCATTGAATGATGCGCAATCATCAACAACAGCAATTAACACACGTAATGATGCAAAAGAAACTGCGACAAAAATTCAAAAAGAGTCTGTGCCGAGATTAATGAAAGCAAACGATGCCCTAATCAAAGCATTGCAAGCTGCGGACCGTGTCCGCCATGAGGCAACTGAACATGCTGAACATGTCCGTGACGGGGCAAAGGAACACATGGAACGGGGAAGAGCATCCCTAAGTGCCCAAAGTGCGGCATTGGCGCCAAATGCAAAATTGTTGGCCGAATTGAAAAGTGTCGAACATTTGCTCATCCAGTCAATTGAAAATGCGCAAAATTTGCTAAATGAAAGGTCGGCAAGTTCGAGACAGCTTTGCCATGAGGCGCGGGAACGTGCCGAACTTCTCCGTAATGAGGCAAAAGAAAATGTGCGGAGTACCCCGGCCGAGGCGCTGCCAAATGCGCAACGTCTTCTCGATTATGCCAAGGAAACTGCGGAGCGTATCCAATCTGAGACCACCGAGACTGCGGCACATATCCGCAATGAAACATGGCAAATGCGGAGCGTATTCGAACTGAAGCATTGACAAATGCACAACGTATCAAAGATGTATTTGAAAATGCACTGCGCTTAGCAAATGAACCGTGATCAATTCGTTTCAAAATGCCAACCGGTCAAAACCAGGCCTAAAACGATTAAAATGCTCAGCCAGCCAGTTGCCATTTTGACCGTTTTAGGCTTGGTTGGCATTTTCACCGGTTGGCATTTCGTCGTGACACGTTGAATCCTGTAGATGAAATGCCCCTTTGAATACATTTGCATTTTGTCCCGTTCCAAATTGTTGTTTACATTTTTCTGTCACTTGGCTTAACAACACCTTTATTGAGCTAATTTCATCAAAACTCAATTGGACTAAAAATATGCAAATGCATATAAATCCGTTCCCTAATTATTTATGAGATTTATTTGTTCGATTAGCTTTTATTCAACGAAAGCTTTCATATGATACGACCAAGCTTGTGAAAGTTATATAAACAATTCGACACTTTTGGGCTGGAAGCGAACAAATGGCACGCCGTCGGCATTCATTTTCTTCTTTTTAGAACGCCAAACTGTTAAAAATAATTTAAATGTTTGTTTAAGATGATTGCCTTTTTTGTCCTCCCTAATAAAGTTACCTTAAAATGATAATTATTATTTGTCTTTTTTTTTAACTTTGTCAATCAATCAATTGCCTTTTCCATATTCATCGGCTTGAATCGTTCCGTAAAGTTCCACCCATGGGGAAATATATTGAGGGTTGGTTGGTTGGTTCGGTTCCAGCTTTGATCGGGAGGGTGGGGCAGGACACAAATCATCGCCAACCCGAAAAAAGCAATTCCGATCAGTCCCCCCTAAAGCAATAAGCAATTCCGATCGCTGTGGGGGGATGGAACGTCGTCGTCGTTTGATAGGTTTCTCCTGCGCTGCTCAGCTGACGCGGAAGAAAATGATGCAAGCAATTATGATGATGTTGATCATCATCATCATTAGGGCGGTGAATTACTCAGACAAAAATTGGAATTTAAAAATATTTAAAATTATTAAACATCGAATTGTGTTTAAATATTTCAGGAATTTTAATTTTAACACAGAAAATCAGATAAAAATGCTAATGAAATGATCTTTTTTGTCTCCACTAATTTTGATTCAAAAAAATAATCGCGGGAATTCGACACAAAAATGAAAACATAAACATCGATCGATTCACACATAATTAATTCATCATTATATTTTCATCAAATTTAATTCACATTCGAGCGCACTGATTTGACGAAAATTGTGCCGTTCAGCTGCTGGTGGACGCTGATGCTCACCGACGGCGGCTTCTTTTTCTCGAACCGTCCCACCCATTCGAACTTTTTGGCAATAATTTCGCGCATTTTTGTGGAGGCCCATAACAGAAGCCTATACATTTTTTGGTTATTGTTGAAATTTGACGGTTTATTTTTAACATAATAAAATAAAATAATAATTGTTTTAAAGAAATGTTTAAAATGTGTACACATTAAAAGAAACAATTTCCGCCCCCGAAAAATGCCTACACAAATTTGGCTCCCCTGTAAATTAATTATACCATGCCGGAATGACCACCGTGGCCAAATCGTTGACCCACGGGCCTTGGTTGAAATTGGCAAGAAACAGCAAATCGTTCTCCTCCAAAGTGATGCCAAACCACGCTTGGAGCAAAGCGTAGCGATTGTTTTGCTCGTCCACAAACTGTGAGGCCGTAGCGTAGATAATAAGCTGAACATATCATTTTTTTGCAAAAACCTGAGTCTTTATAAAAATAGACCGGGTCGTGACAAATTTTGAATTTCAAAACAAATCCCGAACAAATTTCAAGTCGAGGTCCTCGAAAGAAGAAGCTGAACCTTCTAGAGTTCTATTCGACTAATCCCCGAACAATGAACAAAAGCTTTCCAGATTTTTGATCAGAAATAATCCATTTTTTGGCAAAAAGGTTCCGCAATTGAGCGAGCAATTTTCTTTTTTTATTTTGAAAATTATAAAAAATTGGGGGAAATGATTCTCAGAAATGTATCGACGTTTTAATCAAATTTGTTTGAATAAATAGTACCATGAATATGGCCATGATGAACTGGCCAAAAAAGGTGAACACCGTGTAAATGGTCATTTTGCGTTCAAAGTCTGAATTGGCGGCATTTTGGAGGCCGGCATTTTGGCAACGGCACAATTTGTAGGCAAAAAGTGATGCCAAATTGAGCAGCAGGCAAATGACGCCAAAAAGGATGGACGACCAAGCGGCAAATTCGCTGCTGTTCACCTCCTCAAAAACTTTTTTGAATTCAATCTTTTAGACGAGTACAAAATTGGTCGGAAGACTAAATCCACGAAAACATGTCGGAACTGAACTGCCAGAACGAGACCACAAAATGTGATTCCCCTCCCCGACCCCCACCCCCCCCCTGATCATCATGATTGGACTTTGATCTTTGAGCAAAAAACGAGACCGATCATTACGCTTAGGCTCTCCAAAAAATCAATTCATCGTTAAGTAGGGTTCGCACACCGATGTCTGGAGGTTGAGATTTTCGACAAAAAAGCCCAACAAAATTTTCGTAGGTTTTTCAACTAAAACCTCCCGAAAAGTCGAAATCGGGGCGCGGAGGCGAAAACCCCGAAAAATGACGGGCTTCGGGGTCGGGATACCAAGCCTTTTTTTAATAAATGTTTTACATTTTTGATCTGTTTTTTTTTGATCTAGCTGATCTGATCTGACCTGATTTAGCATTTGTAAATTAAATTTAACTAATTAATAAAAAATGCCATAATCGTCTCACATACAATAATTATCAACCATAAAATCAATTTAAATGCATATTTATTAAAGTGAAAACACACGCACATTGGCCGTCTTGTGATCGTCAAAAGTGAAGCTAACATTGTCGCTTTGAATGTGAATGTACATGTCCAAGTTGAAAATTGGAGCTGTGAATGGCAATGGGAGAATGAATGTAATTGCCATAAAAAGAGGCAATCCGCGGCGCCATAACTAAAATAGATAAAATAAAAATAATTCTAAAATTAGGCATTTGTAATTAAACAAATTTAATATGCATAAAATTAATTTTAATATTAAAATATTGTAAATAAAAATTAAAAATATAATTAAAATTGTCGAATTACTTTTAGAGCGGGTCGGTGTGTTCAGGATTACAAAAAAAACTCGGGATTAGTAAGCCGAGTTTTGAATTTTGTTCAAATTGCCAGCCAAAAAAACCCGGGACTAAATCCAAAAAATTTTAAAATAACATAATAAACCTTGCAATGTGTTATTTTAAATTTTAATATTAATCGGTAAACAAGCCATTTATTAAATTTTGTAAAATAATTTAATAATAATAAATAGAAATATAATTTTGTGTTGTGCCTTTTCATAATTCATTGGGAATAGAATGGAGCTGAACCGGTTCAGCAACAAAAGTGCCGTCAGTAAATTTTCCACATGGAATGCGTAGTAAGCAATAAAAAACAGAAAAGCCAACAAAATCCGTGGCAATTTGAGATAAAGCGCCAGAAACAAGCCAATTTTGCCTAAACGAAACGAACAAAAGGCGACAACGTAATTGACGAGGCTCTGAAATGTAAAATAATATTAAAAAAAACAAAATAATAATTAAATATTGTAAAAATGAATAAAAAAATATTTTGATGGAGAAGTGAAAAAAATTTAGAAACATTTATTTTGTATTTTCGGATAATTACTAAATAAATAAATTTCATAAATATTTAAAGAAAATTTCAATGAAAAATTTCTGTAAATTTATTACGCAAATTGCGCGAACAATGACGAGAATAAAAAACGAAGAGCGAAAATGGGTGAAGTTGGTGATGATCATCCACAATTCCAAGCAGTACAGCACAGCCGATGGAACTCCGATGATCAGAGCAAACAAAAACGGGGCCAAATCCGCAGTGGCCAACACGGCCATGGCGGAAAAGAAGGCGGAGTCCATTCTAAAAAAAGAAATGTACCAAAATTCGAGACCGAAACCGCACAAAAAGGTCGAGCAATTTTTTTACTCAGGCCCGATGTCGAGACTCTCGAACGAATGCCCTAAAGTCTCCCAACAAATAAGTTAATGAGGGTATCCAGATGTTTTCGGTGAATACCCGGGACCGGTATCCGGGTACCCAGAATCCCGGGTATTTGGGGAGGGCGGATATTACAACTTTTGGGTGTTGTCCAGTTGAATTACACCCCTAAAGATGACAACATCAAGTGACAATTTAAAAGAATCCGTCAACTAATTGATGGCCTAGTGATTTGTCTTTTCGGTAACTCTTATGTTATGCGTTGGGTTCGAACGAAGGCTTCTAGCGGCAAAACCCAAAAAGGTGGCAACATTTTTCAAAAAGGTGGAAATTTTTTAAGCCTTTAATTAATGTGAAATTGTGCGAACAATAATTAACGAGCATATTTATCACACACTTTTCACCATTTTGAGCAAATTTGGTTGAGAAAGGAAGTAATTATGGGCTTGTGGGCAAGTCAAATCGGCGTTGAACTTGGTAGAAAGAAGTGCATTCAAAGAGACATTTTTGTTAAGGAATTTTCAAAAATGAAATTTTTTGAGAATTCGTTTTACTCCGAGGGGGGGGGGGGGTAAAAACCCAAAAGAAACCCAAAACTTTTGACCAAATTTTGTTTGGATCTAAGTTTCCGGTCTTTAATATTCATAATGTTTTTGATTTGTTTCAAATTTTATGCATTCATTTTTTGATCCGAAAGACTCTTTTTCGCACAAATTTGGTAAATTTACAAAGTTTGATGGTTCAATTTAAAACTTTTGGTTGTATAATATGTCTGAAGGAAACCACAAAATCTGCGCTATGCTGGTAATGAACTCATGGCCACAAGGCTTAGGAGCGTTGCACCTGCTTTATTGTGTAAGTTAATTGAATTTATTTTATTGGTTTTTGAATTTATTATTTCGATTTAACCTTTACGAATGCCACCTCTGATGAGTAATAAGAACCAATAATTTATTCATAAACCATTGGCCAAAAGCGTTTAACAAGCAAACAAAAAATTAATTATTATTTGCGTTATTACGGTGGAATTGTGCAAGTTTTGTGCTGACTGAACCACGGCACAGCCCGGGGACACTTGCTGATGGTCAGACCAAACAGTGAATAGACCTGACTGATCATTTATCGGGATTAACTCCTGGAGTCTGATCAGATCAGTCGATGGATCTGACTGATCACAGATCGGGATGACCTCCCGGATGGCGCTCGCTTAAATATCATGGCACGATAACATCTGTGGGATGATTCAACTGCTTTGTTTGTGTCTGCCGAAGTTGTGCTGAAATTGGCGGCGTTGATGCCCGTAAAAAAGAGCGAGGGAACTTTCGCCCGAAAATTCCCCGGGAACATTCCCTGGGAATTCGTTTAACCAGTCCTGCCGACTTGCTCAAAAAAAATGTTGGCTACCACCTTCCCATTTATTTGTGTCAAAAGATGGCTTCCTCCAAACTGTAAGTATTATTAAAATTTCTTCAAAACAATTACTCAATTTTATTTTCTATCGACAAATTCGTACTCGGTGCATCAAATAACATATTTTTAGATTTCTACAAATTTTGACCAAACTTTCTCATTTTCAGTTTTTCCGTTTTGCTTGTTCTCCTGCACATCGTCCAGTTGTCCAATGGTGGTCCAATGGCGTACGGCGTGTGTCAAGCTGGTTGTGCGACTCTGGTTGTTACCTGCTACACGGCTGCAGGCGCAGTGTTTGGCACTGTCACCGCCGGGGCTGCCACGGCACCGGCACTGCTCGGGTGCAACGTTGCATTTGGCAAATGCCAGGCGGCCTGCTGGGCAGCATTGATGTTACCAACAGCGTGATGAAGCAGTCCCCCCCCCCTCATGCCCCCAATACAACAACAAAAATATTTATATTGTAGTCGAATGTGTGTGACCTATTATGCTTTCGCGCGTTTACATTTCGAAGCAATTCTAACAAACGGATCGAATCGATTGCACTACTTGTAAATTCTTTTGTAGTAAGTATCAACGATTGGTTAAACTTTGTCTAAGAATGACTATTTCGAGATTGTCATGACTAAAACAATCCTGAGACTATTTTAAGATTTTTAGATATTTTGCCATTTTTGAAAATTTTATTAAGAAAAATGCAATACCTGTCTCTTATACACATCTAGATGTGTATAAGAGACAGCTAAAAGGTAGAAATACTCAGTTTTTCCGAATTATTAAGAAAAATGCAATAATATCCCTGTCTCTTATACACATCTAGATGTGTATAAGAGACAGGGCCAAACACAGACGGGGAAGCCAAATAATCAATCCATCTTCTGCCAAAGAAAAAAATGTTTGTGCCCTTTGGGGCGGGCGAAAATGCCTTTGGGGGACGACGTTAAAATTAAGAGCGGCTCTTGAGGGGATTGCTGGAAGATGCCGCCCCCCCCCGCACTATTTAAAAAGGGCTTTGGGCGAAACGCCTAAAACATCAGCAAATTTTATGCTCAGCTAATATATTTGTTCACTTTTTTGTTCAAATTTTGAATTTAATAACCAAAGAGTGAAAATATCTTTAATTTTTTGTAATTTTGGTTAATTAAATAATATTTATTATTTAGCCGTGCCTTTTTCGCTCGCATAAATTAATTGCAGCAATAAGCAGAAAATAAAAAAATTTGACAAATAAAAATGTCTTCGCCATTCGAAACTGCGCCAACGAACAACAAAACGGTAAAGGCAACAAGCCAAACCCAAAATTTAACAAATTTTGATTTTTCTGAAATTTTGATCGATATAAAACCCGCCAAACGTTTTATCTTTGCCGATAAAGAGATGATCAGAGCACTCGTTTTTCTTTATAAAATCCATTCACATTGATCAAAAGGTTGGGGAGGGCAGGCGAAAACGCCATTTTGTAAAATCCAAATTGATATTTTTAATTGTTGTAAATAAATTAATCAAAACAAATGAAATCAGTCCAGATACGTGCCCATCGGCTGTCGATCAGCCGATTGGTGTGCAACCATTTCCACTGGAAGTGTCTGATCACTTCCCTGCTGATCAGCATTTGCGTTGCCCATGTCGCATATTGCCAGCTCAACGGATGGCAAAATGACGGAAATCGGTTAAAAAATAAAAATAAAATATATTTAAACATAAAAAGTCATTTTTTATTCTTTGTTTAGTACAACTTCTACACATTTGTCTTCATCTGCACATTCATCCGCCACTAATTTGTGTTCTAATGGCTACATAAGTGTGCTTTCAGTGGTGCTCGGTGCAACGTTTTACTTTATTTACCTCAGCGAATGCTGGTTAAATTTAATTTATATTTTGAATAACAAATATTCATGATTAAAGAAAAAGCATTTCATTGTAAAGTGAAAAATCAATATTAATTTGAATTTTATTCATTAGAATTTAATTTGAAACCAATTGTTTTAAAAGAATTTATGATAACAAACATCGTTGACTAATAAAAAATAATAAGCTTTTTCATTTTAAAACCAAACAATTTAAATGAATTAATAAACATTTTACTTTTTAAAGTCATTAATATTTTAAATAAATAAAATTTGCTCAAAAGTTGTTTAGGCACCATTACGCGCAGCTCGGCCTGTTGCCGCGTTACAGTATTGGCCAAGTTTTGGAATTAGTGGAAACGATGCGCGCCGCAATTCCGGTGGTTTGGTGGAAGAGCGTTTGCTACCATTACGTGCGCCGCTCCCGGCGTGTGATGAGGCACAAATTTGGACAAAAATGCTTTTAAATAAAATCAATCGAACAATAAAAATAACTCAAAATTTTGAAGTTATAAATTTGTATTTTAAAAAAAAGCATAGAAAATTAAAAAATATATATTTATTTAAAATTTATAACAAGAACTAAAATTTAATTTTTTATTAATAAAAGAGGCACACACAAAATGAATTCTAATATTAATTTTAAATAAATTTTGAATCAAAAGGTACCGCAACGGCGACGCGATCAGCACCACCCAAGTGTACTATGAGAGGGTCAATTCAAACAGTTCGGGCAATGTGTAAGTAATTAATAACAATTTAATTAATGATCTTCAAAAATCAATTTTGTATACATTTTTTAGATTTTTGTATGATGAGTGCGGCTATAAGGTGCGTGGTTGGTTAAAATGTTATTAATTTAAGCAAATTTGATTAAAAAAGTCGGCATTTTTATTTAAAATTAATAATCGTTTTAAAATGAAAAATGTGTAAAATTGATTGGCAAATTCAGCTCAATTTTTTAATGAGCCCATTTAACGGCACTATTTAATTTTTCAATGATCAGATCGACCTTAATTAGTCCCTAAATTGACTGATCAGGTCACTTTAAATCATTTAGGACCTGTCGAAGCGTCTGCTCGATTTGAACCAATTTTCGGCAATCCGAATGCGCTTCTCCAAAGGCTTCGTGTTCGCGTGTCTGCAAGCCGCAAACGAGTTTGAGGACCAGCGGACGCGCTTTTTTGCCGAAAACGAAATGCGCGACGATTACATGGAGGTACAGTACACCGCCGATGACCGATTGATTATAATTGGTGTATGCTTACGGTACACACATTCCCTGAGGCTGTTGCTGTGTGTGAGCCCGAATTTTTGCAAGTATTTACCCGGTGTTGCCATGTAATCGGTCCTTGGACGCATTTTAGCCGATCATGATCGGATTAAATCAAGTTTCATGATCCGATTAAAGCAAATTCGATGACCTGATGCTGATCATGATCAGGTTTGGGTCAAGTCCATGCCCCGATCATGATGATTTGGTTCTGGATCATAATAGATTACTTGGGTCATGAACCAGATCAAAATCAGATCACATCCCCTACCCTTAATTTTGTGGATTTAGGTCCGCGAAGGCCTCGACTTGGCCAACTTGCCGTTTGTTGAGCGTCTGTTGGTGTTCCCGGAGCGGAAGAAGCGAAATGTGCCAAAACTAACAAATAATGCTGCTCAAAATGACACATCCGACGATAGCAACAATGTACAGCTCCAACTTCCCTGGTGGTTGTGCCCGTGGGTGTACTGGTTGGCCAGCTTGGTGTTGTGCAGTTGGCCCCTCCGATTGGTCGCTGAATGTGGGTGATCAGAGTTTTTTAAATTTGTTTTTCAATCATTTAAGAAACCCAGTCTCCCATGTTGAATTCAAACAAAAATTAGAAACAAAAAAAATCAGAAAATTTTGTTTAAATGAATTTGTGTCCATTTTTAGGCCAAACAGCGCGTGTGCACTTCCAAGTCACCAAGCTGTTCGGCACAAATTATTTAAGGTCAATTTGTTTAAGTTTGCATGAATATGGATTTTCGGGTACCGGTATCACAAACCAGTCTTGGGTATACTATCGTATCATATTGTAGTTGTGAAATACCGTATTTTTGGCATATCGTATGTCGTGAACAAAATTCGTATCCTACTTTAGCGTATCGTAATATTCGTGAAAACACCCTGCCTGAATTGCTTCATTTTTTGTCAAAAAACAAAAAACAAAATGTTTAGCCCCTCCAGCGTCAACTACACCGGTGCGTTGACTCGAACCTCGACAATGGAAAGCCACGAATTGGAGGAGGCAAATCGTCGCAATTATTTGATTGTGCCCAGTTACAGCGAGGCCATCCTCCTGGACCCGATGGAACAAAATCGGGAATTTTTGCAGGTGAAATATTGTCAAATTCCGTTTTAAGTTTACTAAAATAATAAATTATCTTATTTTAAACATTCATTTTTAAATTTAAAAATTAGTATTGAATTAGAAAAATTTGAATTTTCTCAGCCCGCCAATTTGTTCCGTCAAATTTTGTCGTACCCTCGGCGACACGTAATGCCCACCGTGCCCGGCAACGACACGGCCGTCCATTCTACCTACGGTGCCATTGTGGATCACCGGCACCGTAATTTTAGGGTACGGTACAAAATGGCATGGATGGATAGAAATGAATTTGAAAATATTTATTAGCATCGATTATAGGGGTTATTTAGCACAATTTTCAATTTTTTCGAATTTATGAAAAATAAATTTCTTCATATTTTTTGTCCTTTAATAAACCTTATGTTTCTTAATTTAACTCGGGATCCCGCGGGATTGAATTTGGGATCGCGACCAAGCGTTTTTTGAATACGGGATAGATCAAGATTTCGGAATTGAGGATTGATCTGTCGGGATCGGATTTTGCCGGGACCCGATCCCGAAAACTTTCCTTCCCCTTCGGCGTAGATTCAGAAGAATGGCGGTGAAACGACGGCAGCGAATGACCTGGCGATGACGCGCAGCCAATCGATCTCATTTTTCAGCGACGGAACTGAGTTAAATTCATTTTTTCACCCAATTAAATTAATTTTATATTTAGCAACTTTTGCACTACGAATAATCGTCGTCGTCCTCAGCCCAATCACTTGCCATGCCGGACGAGAACGGCATTTAGCCGCCAACATTATCAACCTCCGCCGCCACGTTCCATCACAATTTCCGAAGGTCCGTTTTGGAGGCGGCGTAATGTGCCATAAACAACACAAAGGCCACAAAATGCCATATTTCTAGTTTCTATTTTTTATGGCATTTTGAATTGATTGGTCTAATAGTGTTTTTCTGTTTAAAGGAATCGATGCGGTACCGTCAACTCAGTCCGGACCTTCAAAAGCAACTGCAAATGGTGCAAATATGTTTGATGCCCTCCGGCAAGTGTTATCGAAAATTAAAGGAATTATTAAATTTTTTCAATATTTTAAAGTGCTGTGCCAAAACGCAGTCAACAACAACGCATTGGCACAGATCGGGAACCGTTGATGGAGTTTGTCAGGACGGACCTGGACCAACTGGAGATGCACAATTTCACCTTCCAACAAATGCCCGCGCCCGATGAACCGCCACCGCCGTACGAGGTACCAAAGATGTCATCGGAAAACTCTAAAACCCGGCATGGACCCTCCAAAAAGACGGCAAATGCCGTCCAGGGAGAAATGGCACCTCTGTGAGGAAGATTGTGTCGTCTGATCACGATCGATCGGATCCGTCATCGATTATGCCCAACGATCAATTCCTGACCCTGACCCGAGGCTCTTCACAATTTTGGCCACCCAAATTAGATGGTCTGAATGAGTCGGTCGGTCGTCTGATCGATCTCATTTTGAAACATTTGGGCTTCTCTTGAAAAGGGAATTTTAAAGTCCGTAAAATAATAATGTTTTAATGAAATTTGCATTTTAAAATTTTAAAAAAATTCAGCTCGCACTTCGCTATTGTTCACCGCTCTACCAGCGGTTGCGTCACTCCGTGCAGTCGCTGTCCTCCACGCTGTTCCAGCACTCAAACAGTACGCGCGATTTGCGACAGTACGCCATGGATGGGCCCGGCAGCTCATCGCGACAATGCTAAAAATGATGAAATTGGCAAAAAAAAGTCTAAAAATATTCATCGAAAATAATACAATATATATTATTTTATATTTCGAGTTTTTTGATAAAATTCTTTTAACATTTTTCCTTTTAAATTATTTTCTAAAATTATTGTTGTGTTAAGATACTTTTGATCCCCCAATCGATTGCTTCCCCCCCCCCCGCTTTTTCACTTCTGCGACAATTACAATACAATAATATTGTTGACATTCGAATGTTATTCCCTTTCTTCCCCAATACATCACAAACATTTCTTCGGCGGATCATTTTGCCCGGGCCTTTGGCATCCATTTTTGTTGGGCCAATCTTTCGCCACAAATGATTTGCTCCCTAATTTTGATACTTAAATTTCAATTGGAGCCCAGATGATCGAGATTCTCGTCGAGTCGATCGCCTTAATTTGTCCAAGATTTTCGCAATTCGATTTTTTCGTGATTTTCAGTGATCTCAAGCGAATCTCGAGATAGAATTTTTCGGTGTTTTTTCGAGATTCTCGATCGAAATCTCGACCGGTTCTCAAGTCCGGGCTTTGTTTCATACATTAAAAAACAAATTTTTTAAACTGAAATATTATGAATATTTCAAACAAAATTAAAATAAATATTTAATAAATAAAATAACTTCTTTTTTTAAAATTCACTTGAAAAAGAATCCGTTTAAAATTTCCGTCCATCCCAAACCCTGTCTCTTATACACATCTAGATGTGTATAAGAGACAGCCCCCCATCTATTCCTTGATTTCAGTGACAAGCACAAAATATTGTTTACATTTGAATATTATTCCCTGGTTAGCCACCGGACAAATAAATTGGACTCAAAAGAATGGAAAGCAAATTCCATTCCAATTCCCCACATAAAATCATTCTTCCCCCACACATTACAAACATTTCTACGGATCATTGCCGGGACTTTGGAATCCCGAAGCGGGACATGTCGGTAGTGACCCCCCACCCTTGGAATCCACCTTTTTGTTATGATTTCTCGAGCATAAATACCCATTTAAATGTAAATTCACATGACCTTCAGCATTGGTAACGCTATAAAATGTCAGACAACACAAGCGAATCGGAGCAGCAACAGCAAATGGAGGAAAAGTGAGTTTGAACGGCACCGGGAAGGGTCCAGCGTTAAAGCTTTACTCTAATGATTAAATCAAAAGTCATACATCCCAAATTTCAGTTTTATTTGTGACGAAATTTGGCACGGAGTCTTCGCTTTTCTTGACCCTTTTGAGCTCGGACTGAAAATGGCACTGATCAGTGATCGATTGGACGTTTTGGTGGACGTCCATTTCAAGTCGAGGAAATGGTCGTTGGGTTGGATGGAAATTCGTCGCGGAGGAAATGGCGCAGAAATTGTCAAACTCTCTGGTGAACGGCTTCCAATTCCTCAAGGACCGCCTCCAGGCAAAGTGATCGGCTTCAAACGCATTGAAATCCGGTCTCGTTTCCTTTCAAAAAATTCCTGATTTAAAATTTTCAGTTACATTGACAAAACCGTCATCGAATTTCTTGAACGCCTTCGCCATCTTTTCGACACTTACGGGGCAATTGTTTTTATTAATACTTCTTACAAAAGCGGCTGCTGGAAAATTATTTGGCAAAATATTTGGCCTTTGGTCAATGACAACATTTGTGCCTTTCTTTCGGCGCCCTCTCGATTCAACCGTTTGCGACGATTCTCTCCGGCGATTCTTCGCAGCTGCGCAAATCTGCGATCGATCGTCTTTGAACGTTTCCCCGAATTCCCGGCCGAAGACAACGGCGAGGCTTCTTATGGTCAAGCCTTGGCCAAATGGTTGCTCACCCCCCGCGGGGATGGCCTTCCGAAAATGCTTTATTGTGATTGTGATCGGGCGCAAAAAATTGAAGGACTCAAATGGGTAATTTATCAGTCTTATAATCAATTTGAGAGTAATTACTCCCTTCGTTTAGGCCTTTGTCAATGCTTCTGAGCCGGTCAATTTCATCATCCATTTACAATCATTCAAAGATGGCACTGAACCATTTGAGTTGAAGAACGCTTTGACGGGGGAGCGTTTGACATTGCGATGCTTCAACGAAGACAATTGGCTGTTGGTGCGTTGTCCAATTGGACGAGAAGAGGACAAATGGACTAATTGGGAAAAGGAGGCAATTGCATTGAATTGGTACCGTCAATGGAATCGCATCTCCATAAACGTCGAAGACGGGGACATCGGCGACGGGTACGGAAGGGGTGGTGGGGATATTAAATAGTCTCAAAGTTTCCCCTCCCATCGTTTAAAATTTTATTTGTTTTAGGATGGTTAACGCAAAATGAAGCGCATGCCACCGATCACTCCGCACGAGAAGAGGTCATAAGAATGAATGGGGTCAAAGATCCCCGCGTTGCATTTGTTATGTCCACAAACTGCAAATCTAATAGATTTATTCATATCGTTTCAATTAAAATATTTATAAAAGTGGGTCCAAAATATAAGCAAAATTTAACAAAACAAAACAAAAAAATTTGGCTTAAATATTTTGGCCAAAAATTCAGATTCGTAGCATATGACGGCGGAAAACATTTTACTGATTTTTCAATGTTAATGTTAATTACTGTGGTACGACTAACTGAAAGGTCGAATGGACAATCTCTCCGATTTGTACTCAACCGGCGGCCCACTCTTGCCATCCTGGTTGTCCCCTAGGGCCTATTCCCGTTGTTTACATCTCCCACTCCCACCCCCTCGGGGTTCATTTCTCATGGACTCTCTAGTCGCCCTCACCATTTGATCTGTCCCGTTGCCTTCGTTGTGCCCGTTACGTCCTTTGTGTCGTCCCCCCCCCCATTCATTCATTCCTTGATTTCATCACTTGTGCGACAAGCGAGTGTTTGTTGACATTTAAAATTATTCCATGGCCATGGGCAACCAAACAAAATCAATAATTATCAGCATGGGCCCCTTGCTTGTCTTCGACCTTAATCCGGGTTATTTGACCCGCATTTAAATACATAAAATGAAGGTATCGGCAAAGTTTAACTTATGTATTTAAATTGAGTTTAAAATCATCTCAAATTATCGAGCAATTCACATATTTGTTTTTGTTGATCTCAAAAACAATTTCATTCCAATTCCAAATAATCATTCTTCCCCCATCACAAATCTGCCAAATAAATTGTCTTAAATCTAAAATCACATGATTTTTAGAATTAATTGCTTTTATCGGAAGGCTAAAAATATATGTCGGACAATGAAAGTGAATCGGAGCAGCAACAGCAAATGGAGAAAATGTGAGTTTATTTCCTTTTTTGTTGGGTCCAAGTTTCTGGGCTCTACTTTTTAGTGCCAATAAAAACGCCTTACTGAAGATCGACTTTTTTCTGGACCAAAAATTGATAAATTTCTTTTAATATTTGGTAAGCCGCCGGGGACGGCCAGGTATAAGATCGGGGGAACTGGAGAAGGAACGGCACCGGGAAGGGCCCAGAATCAGAGCTTTACTCTAACGAATCAAATCAAGAGCCGTTAATCCCAAATTTTAGTTTCATTTGTGCCGACATTTGGCACGGAGTCTTTGCTTTTCTCTCCCCTTTTGAGCTCGGACTGAAAATGGCACTGATCAGTGATCGATTGGACGTTTTGGTGGACGTCCATTTCAAATTGAGGAAATGGTCGTTGGGTTCGATGGTAATTCGTCGCGCAATCGGAGGGAATGGCGCACAAATTGTCAAACTCTCTGGTGAACGGCTGCCAATTCCTCAAGGACCGCCTCAAGGCAAAGTGATCGGATTCAAATGCATTGTAATCAGGTCGCTTACTCCTTAAAAAATATACAAAATTAAAGATTTTTGGACTTTCAGTTACGTCGACCAAACCGTTATCGAATTCCTTCAACGCATCCGCCGACTTTTCGATTCTTCCGAGGCCACTGTTTGTATTTCATCCCTCGAAAACCAAAGCCGCAGTTGGGAAATTATTTGGCAAAATATTTGGCCTTTGGTCAATGACAACATTTGCGGCTTTCCTTTGGACTCCGAGCTCGACTGTTTGCGACAATTCTCTCCGGCGATTCTTCGAAATTGCCCAAAGCTCCGATCGATCGAATCCTCTGGACTTTTCCCCGAATTTCCGGCCGAAGACAACGCTGCTGCTTCTTCCCACCAAGCCTTGGCCAAATGGTTAATCACTCCCCGTGGAGATGGTCTTCCGAAGATGCTTAGTTGTGGTTTTTATTCGGCACGAATGGAAGGACTCAAATGGGTCATTTCTCCTCTTTTGTATAAAGTCGGTCGGGACAGAGATTTTTAGGGAAACTTTTAGTGGCAAATGCCACTATTTTGGAACTTTGCCACTTTTTTTGCCATTTTTCACACCTGCCACAATTATGCCACATTTTTTAACTGTGAAATTTAATTATTGAGGCAAAAATGGGAAATTTTTGGTTGTAAATCTGTTAACAAATTGAGTCAGAAATTCAAAATTTTTTCGGCGGCGTTTATCGGCACCGCCGACCCACCCACCTCCCCTCAAAAATGCCATCCTTGTATTTAGGGGTGTATTTTTCCCCCGGTTAGTCTCGACCGGGACGGGATCTGGGACTCAGCTTTTTCAAAAATCGGGAATTTCCCTCGGGAGCCCGGTCCCGACCAGGGTTGCAACGGATCATCCGAAATCCGTTGTCCGGAATCCGGTGTTTTTCTCAATCCGATATCCGAAATCCGATCCGACAAATTTTGGGCTATCCGATCCGAAATCCGTATCCGACTTTTTTCTCAATCCGTATCCGACTTTTTTCCCAATCCGTTGCAACTCTGGTCCCGACCAACTCTAATAGTAGAGACCGGATTTATATGCTCCAAATTGCCGAAATGTGCACTAAATCAGGGGGTGCCAACAAAAATTTTGCGAAAAACTATTTTTGGGCTATATTCATCAGAACATTAAGCATAAAAATCCGGTCTCTAATAATCAGTGAAAGTAATTTTATTCTTTTTTTAGTCATTTGTCAATGATTCTGAGCCGGCCATTTTCATCATCCGCCTGCGTTCATCTTCTGGCTTTGAACCATTTGAGCTGACGAACAATTTGACGCGGGAGCGATTGACATTTCGATTCATCGGAGGCTATGGGCTGTTGGTGCGTTGTCCAATTGGGCGAGAAGAGGACAAATGGACTAATTGGGAGAGGGAGGCAATTCGGTGGCAATGGAACAGTCAATGGAATTGCGTCGGCATTCGCTTCGAAGACAATGACATCGGCGACGGGTACGGCCCAGCAGGGCTGGACGATCATAGTCACGGATTTTTCGAAGTAATCCGTGATTTTGATCCGTGAATGGTAGTGATGGATTAATAATAAAAATTAATCGAAACGAATACTTGGGAATTATAGGTATTTTACTATTTGAACGGCATTTTCTTTTTAAAAGTTCTTTCATTATAATTTATAACTTCTACAAATCTAACCAAGTCAAACATTTTCATTATCATTCGAAAGCTTACAACTAGTTGAAGCTTTCAAAAAAAGCTAAGCTTTTGGCCAAATCGAAAATGTTTGATTTGGTTAGATTTGAAAGAAGGTTAACGGAAAAACTTCAGAAAAGGGAAACGAATCGTCCTCCATCCGGTAAAAAGTTCAGGTTTTTCATGCATAACTTTTACAAAAAACCAATTTTTTTAACAAATATTGTTAACTCATTAAAAATACCAATTTTACAAACAAACGGGGTCCCCCCCCCCCTCAACATTGTGACCAAACAATGCAACACCGGATAATCAGGGCTCCCGGACATGAGTTCGAACAATTTTATGAAAATTCTAAATTTTTAATAATCAATTTTGACCACAAAATCATTCAAATAGCACAATACAACCTTTAAATAGTTTTTTTTTAATTTTTTCTACCTATTGTTCGAATTCGGCGTTCGACATACGCAAAAGGAATTTTCATCTTCGGGCGCCAAATCGCGCCGAATCGCGCGCGTCGAATCTTAATTCTAAAAAAATGTTTAACCGGCGTTTAAAATATTTTTGTTATTTTCAGAATGATTGGCGCAAACGAAGGTCAATGGACGGAGGGATTTGGTGAAAGAAATTCAATCAGAGAAGAAAATAAAATTGTTTTTTTCTGTGTGAATATAAAAAAGCTCGTAGGTTGGCCGAAAATTGGTCTAAAAAGCTTTTTGTTTTTCAAAATTTGATGTTTTTTCATCACAAATAAAATTTGAAATTTTTTGTTATTAATTTTTTGTCAGGTGAAAGGGTGGGCTCATTTCTTAATTGTTGTTGGGCACATTTTCGATGACCGGGGCCAATGAATGCTGCTTAGTTTATGCTTACAAATTAGGCTTGTTTAGGCTTAGGCTCCAAGCGGTCCGTAAGAAAGCATAATTGGAGTTGGGAAAAGTTTCGTGGATAAGTTTTTAAATCTCTCTAAAAACCGACAGTGCTACACACTGAGTGAAACGGCAGTCCATTCTGCCTAAATATTTTGGGATTTAATTTGTGTAACAATTAATTGATTTTTAATAAAGTGAAATGGATTTTCTTTATTTTGTCCGGCCGGGCTCGTCTCTATTTTCATAATCTTTTAATGTTAAATTATCAAAAAGAGAAAGTCTCAAATGACCAAACAACATCATCAAACAAAGGTGCCGACCGGCAACAGCTCGTTGTTGCTTGTTGAGGCGGCAAATCGTTCACTTCTTGAGATATCAAAAGGTCCTAAGGACAAAATTCTCGAATTGTCTAATTGAATGGCACTTTTTCGGAAACGGATCCAATTCTTATACATTTCCGGAACCGCTTGATTATCCGTTTTGGTTTGCCACGGAAATCAAAAGAGAACAATCTGCTGGGTATCTGATCCAATCGATCTGGGTCGGACCGATCTGTTCGGACGGGAATCGGTTACCCGATTATAAAGCCCTGCGGTGACAAAACGATCAGGAAGGCGTACAAACAACCGCTGGCGTTGAAATTTCATCCGGACAAATTGGAACCGGACAGAACGACGGATTCGGCGCTTTGAACGCTTTCAACTTCTGCGCTGACTTTTACTTCCTGCCGTTCATGTGCGTTTTTGATAAATCGTCTACAAATTTTTATTTTGCGTGAACTGCTCCAATGTCTGTGTCGTACTGGGGTTCTTTAGTTAATTTAATTCTTTAAGCAATTTGTTTTTGTTGTTCGGTTACAGAAACTGTCACACAATTGAAGCGCATGGGCGAGCAGCATGGAATGTCCATTCCCCACCCAACTTCCGTGCAAATTGACTCGTTGATTTGAGCGGTCGTATGCCGTAAATGACAAAACGGTAGCATTCAATTTTTGCTTTACCTTGAGAAAAAATTTGTTAATTTACAATTTGGGTTAAATTTTATTGCGTTTTCATTATGTCCAACATTAAGAACGAGTTAATCAATTTTTATTCACGTCCGTTCATATGGTTGGCTTAAAATAATCC
This sequence comes from Globodera ellingtonae, assembly GCA_001723225.1. NCBI lineage: Eukaryota > Metazoa > Nematoda > Chromadorea > Rhabditida > Heteroderidae > Globodera > Globodera ellingtonae. Next base: position 1,299,894 of record MEIZ01000003.1, on the reverse strand, counting down.
CGTTATTTTTTCCATTGCTTTGTAAAACCTAAAAATAATTTGAATTTTTTTTATGTCAAGTAAACCAAGTGAAACAGCAACATGAATCAATTGTGAGTTTGTGTCATTCATGAAAAGTCGAAAGTAATAAATTAAAATAGTTCAGTTTGTCCCGACGTTTTGCAAATATTGTTCCATTTTCTTGATCCGTCTGAACTCGGGCTTGTAATGGCGCTGGTCACTGCTCGATTTTACTGTTTTGTGCACGGCCATTTCAAGTCGAGGAAACGGTTGCTCGGTCGACTGAGAATTTGTTGTTTATTCCCTTCGTTTTAGGCGTTTGTCAATGCTACTGAATCAGTCAATTTTATCGGCAAGTTTTTCGATATGCCATTTGTAATGCAAAATTTGAGAGGGGAACAATTGGAATTGCGAAGAATCGCCGGCAACGATGGACTATTGGTGCGAAGTCCGATTGGGAGAGAAGAAGCCCAATGGGTCGAATGGGAGGAAGAGGCAATTGAGGGGCAACATCATTAACTTCGCCGATAGTGACATCGGAAACGGGTACGGTCTGACTAATTAATTATCTCGAAATTCCCCTCCCGTCGTCAAAATTTTGTTACTTTCAGAATAACGGACGAAAACGAATTTCCAAGTGTTCCCAGCAGCTTTTTGCCGGAGCCCGATTTGTACCGAATTGCCTTCAAAATTTAAAAAAATGCCGTTTACCTCGGTCACTGGAGCCCAGGCGCGTCGCAAGTATGTAGCCCAACTCCGCTTGTTCAACGACAGCATCGCGGGGCGTATGGGAGACAAACAGTGCGAGCGCACTCGCACCAGCGTTCACGAGTCAGGCCACGTCTTTGGCCTTTGGTTCGTAGAGGAGGCCGCCGACTTCATCGACGTTATACCCTGGTTAATTTAAAAATCTAATTTCTTAAATTAGGTGACCATCGTCCCGGACGGGGACTCCGCCGGGGCAAGTCGTCCGAAGGACGGGACTTTTGCTCTCGCAAATAATTGTTTGCGAACATTATGTTAAAACTGGCCGGCAAAATCGCCGAAGAAATTGTGTTCGGCAATTTTTCTGCCGGATGCCGCTCTACTTGGAGGAGGCCCGAGGATTTGCTATGCGGTTATTTAATTTACAAAAACACATCAAATGAGGGAAAAAATGCCTAAAAATATGCGTTTACACGCAACAAAACACTCAAAAATGGGCAACAAAAAATGCAAACCCCAAAATGAAAAAAAAAACTTTTTGAGTTGTTGCAAACAAGATCCGGCGTACAACAGATCTTGGCGGACGCTGAAGAGGAAATGAGGAGCTTGATGGAGACGGAGAGCAAGAAGCAACTTCTGAAAAAGGCAATTTTATTACATAAAGAATTTACAAAAAAATAAAAATAAAATACAATCTTTGCGAATTTAGTTGGCTTTGAAGCTGTATTTTGAATCCAGCCTCCAACCCGACCAGGTGGCGCGGTATGCTTTTTATAAACAAAAAAAATCCCAAAAGGAATCATTTTCATTGGCTTATCAAAACCCACAAAAAATACGCTAAAGCATCGATTTCAATGTCCTGTTTAAGGTGGTCCGTTGCATATGCGCTGATGATGAAGTAGTCAACGTGCCTTTGCCGCTTCTACTTGAGCAGTCAACATTTTTTCAGCAACTGGTCGCTTATCCGTTTTAAAAACATTTTAATTATTTGTTTTTATTTTTCAGTTTGCCATATACGGTACAGAAACTTTGGAGTTTTCGTTCAAAGATCTTTACTCACCAATTTACGCGCATGTCTTGAACATGACAAAAGGACGTCCATTTCAAGTCGCGGAAATGGTCGTTGGGTTCGCTGCACATTTGTAGCATAATCGGAGGGAATGGCGCAGAAATTTTCAACGAACGCTCTGGTGGACGGCTCCCAATTCCTCAAGGACCGATTCCAAGCAAAGTGATCGGCTTCAAATGCATTCAAATCTGGTCATTTCTTTTAAAAGTTTATAAAATTTAAGTTTTTGGACTTTCAGTTACATCGACCAAAGTGTCATCGAATTTCTTCGGCTCATCCGCCGACTTTTCGATTCTTCCGGCACAAACGACGACGAAAGTCGCAGCTGGCAAATTATTTGGCATAAAATTTGGCCTTTGGTCAATGGCAACATTTGCCGCTTTCTTTCGGCGCCCTCTCGTTTTAACCGTTTGCGACAATTCTCTCCGTCCATTTTTCGCAATTGCGCAAATCTCCGATCGATTCATTCGTATGGACTTTTGCCCGAATTTCCGGCCGAAGACAACGCCGAGGCTTCTTCTGCCCAAGCCGTGGCCAACTGGTTAATCACTCACCGCGGGGATGGTCTTCCGAAGATGCTTCGTTGTGGTTTTTATTCGGCAAGAATGGGCGGACTCAAAGGGGTAAATTTATATCAAAAAGTCCGGGTTTTTTTAACAACTGAATCGGGTTCTTTACATGCGACTTTTTTGCCGAACGCCTTGACGCGGGAGCATTGACATTGCGACGCTTCAACAACGACTTTTGGCTGTTGGTGCGTTGTCCAATTGGGCGAGTTGAGGACAAATGGGCTAAATGGGAGGAGGCGGCAATTAAGTGGAAATGGTACCGCCAATGGAATCGCTTCATCGTCAGCTTCGACGACAGCGGCATCGGCGACGGGTAACGGAATGAAATAGCCTCAAAACTTTACTACCCTCCCGGCGTTTAAAATTTTTTGTTATTTTTAGAATGATTGGCTCAAACGAAAGTCCAAGTGAATTGGCGGACGGAGGAATTTGGTGAAAGAAATTCTTTTCCTGTATGAATATAAAAAAGCTCTTAGATTGGCCGAAAATTGGTCTAAAAAACGCCAACAATTTTTTGTTGTTCCCTGTCAAAATTTGATGTTTCTTCATCACAAATAAATTGATTGAAATTGTTTGATCAACTGGACGGGCGGGCTTCATTTATTAATTGTTGTTGGGCACATTGTTTTTCTGACCGGAGCCAATGAATGTTGCTAATCTATGCTTAGGTTCGCTTAGGCTTAGTTTGGGAGGATGGCTCAGTCCAATAACAATCGGTGGTGGGCGGATCAGTCCGATCTCAATCGGCGGCGGGCGGATCAGTCCGATTTCAATCGGCGGCGGGCGGATCCGTCCGATCACAATCGGCGGCGGGCGGATCAGTCCGATTTCAATCGGCGGCGGGCGGATCAGTCCGATCACAATCGGCGGCGGGCGGATCAGTCCGAT
>MEIZ01000003.1:1285860-1296551 GCA_001723225.1 Globodera ellingtonae | reverse complement strand
TCCGATTTCAATCGGCGGCGGGCGGATCAGTCCGATCTCAATCGGCGGCGGGCGGATCAGTCCGATCTCAATCGGCGGCGGGCGGATCAGTCCGATTTCAATCGGCGGCGGGCGGATCAGTCCGATCTCAATCGGCGGCGGGCGGATCAGTCCGATCACAATCGGCGGCGGGCGGATCAGTCCGATTTCAATCGGCGGCGGGCGGATCAGTCCGATTTCAATTGGCGGCGGGCGGATCAGTCCGATTTCAATCGGCGGCGGGCGGATCAGTCCGATCACAATCGCGGATGATGGACTCAAAGCAGAAATCATTGCCTCCAATTTTTACGGAAAATCCTTCTCCCACTTTTCGCCTAATTAACGTCGTCAAAAACCAGTGGTTGCTGTTGCTGACTGATAAATGAACGCTCAATCACAGCAAAATTCCATCACATCCCATCAATTTTGCTCGCCAAACTCATCCAAAATGTTCAGACAACAATAATACTGCACACGCAATTAACCAAACCAACTTTTTTTGATTGTAACCTGCTTCTTCTTCCCCCCCCCCTCCCCTCCTGCTGGTCCCGGAACTGCTTGGACTCGTCAGTGGTCGGTCGCGACGTTGTCGTCGTCTTCGTCATCTTCTTCATCCATATCCGAAAGCCAAAATCGGTCGGGCGGGTGGATGGTGGGCAGTCCGATCGATCGATGGTCTTTCACGACAATTCCCCTCCTCCTGCTGCCGTCCCCCCCCCGGCGCCCCCCTCTTTAGCCCCTTGGGGGAAAGGCGTCGTTACAAAAGTTGCGCGGACGGACACATTACAAATTCCCGAAACGAAACCAAACGCGAACGGACACAAAACACCTCCCCACAAGTGCAGCAGCAGCAATAATCTTTGGCCCATTTTTGGCGCAATTAATTAACCCAAAACACTAAAAAGGGCGCCGCCCTCATTTTGCAAAATGCCACCGTGAATTTTAATAATTAAAATCGATCGAATTAAAAAGAATAAAAATGTTTGACAGACATCTTATTAATAAATGTTCTTCGACCCGATCAATCAGAAAACGTAAAATCATTTTTTTAGATTTTTTTATATATTCACATTTTTATCGCTCTCTCAATCATTTCATATTTGTGCAAAGGCCAGCCAGCCACCACCATAAATAACTTCAATAATGTGATAGTAAATTGAATTGACCAACCCCCCCCCCCAACATTACAATACACATTTTGTGTTCTTTTTGAGATCTCGACCAAATCCTGATCAATCCCAAACAAAATCAAAAATAATGCTCGGTCGGGATCCCGAATTCAATCGCGCGACAGCCCGAGAAAATGCCGACAGGATCCCGACCCGTCCGACGCGGATCGCTATTTTGATAATTAATTAAACTAATTTTTATTAGATTAAAACATGGGCATACGACCACGTCGGCGTTGTGTGCACTGCCAAACGGCCAATTTCTGCACTCGCCACAGCCAAATTCGACTTCTTCATCGAGATCAGCTGAAGCCGTGCATGTGGTCAGTTTTTTAGGGGCAAATAAAAAGTTAAATTAAATAATTTAGGGAATAAATTTTGTTTACCGTATTTCCTCTATTAGTAACCCATGGGTTACAATTGTTCAAACCCTCCTCGAGGGGGGGTTACAATTAGAAGGGGGTTTCAAATAGAGGGTGGGTTACTATTTTTCAATATAAATTTTTCAAAAATTATTTACATAAATTTTTTTATTATTTTTAAATCAAAATAAATTTCTGTAATAACAAAAAACGCAAGATCAATATTTTATTTGACTAAATCATAATTCCACTGATCCGTCACTAACAAATCCGTTTTCTTCGTCTTGCTCCACGTCAACTTCCTCAAAAAGTCCTGCAATCCCTTCCGCCAAAATGTCAAATTCGGCCATTTCACGTGCCTGTTGCAAACGAATCATCCCATTCGGAACCGGGCCATCTTCTTTGAAGCAATGAATTTCTCCATCTTCAGAGCCGTCAAACGCATTGGTTATGCCACACGTCTAAATTGATGAAATTGTTCTGAAAAATACCAAATATTTGAAAGTTACTTTGAATGATTTTGAACTATTTTCCTTCGATATGCTCTCCCACGCTTCATAAATCCAGTTCAAGTAAATGTTCATTGGTGCCGCGCGTGTGTTGCCGCTCGAAGTCGTCGTCTTTTCTCCATGAAGCATCCAGTCTTCGTAGCTCCTTTAACCGCTACGCATTTTCCACCAGAAGCATCCAACCAAACAGCCGTTTCATCTGCTGCATAAATATGGTGGTAAATGTTTGATTGACGCTGCCGCTGAATGTAAAGAATAAAGTCAACAAGTTTCTTTTCATATTCAAATGGCGGTTTTTGACAAACAGTCGTAGGAATTCGGACGCGTAAGTTATGCCGAAGCATAAACTTTTCAAGCCATCCACGGCTTGCCTTAAATCTCACGTTAAACTTTCTTCAGACAACCAAAAACTCACTTTGAAAATCGTTTCTTCGTCATCTGCTTGGTTTGCAATTTGTAGAGCATGAATTTGAATTGTTCGTCGAGAGACTCGTTGATTACACGCGCGCTGTGTCCGGATCCATATAATCATTTGCTCATCGAACTCTTTGTCGCGAAGATGCCGTCCAGCACCGTCAAGTCTCAGTCGCTTTCCAGATTTTGATTCCCTAAAGCTGTGACTTATTTTTTCACAAAAGACAATAATCTACCGCAAAGAGAGCAGCTTTTGCTTCTGCTTTTGCCATTCTCTGATGTTTTGACGATCTATCTTAAACCTCCGACTGGCTTCGTTGATTGAATTGGATTTGATAAAGTTGACGACTTCCAATTTTTCGTCGATTGTAAAAACGCGACGTTTTTTTGAAATATTATTACGCTCCTCATTAGAATCTTCGTCACTCATTTCTTTATTGTAAAACGCAAATTTTATACGTAAATGGGGTGGATGAAAAAACTTAGGTAGGTCTTTCATAGTTTTTAAAACTCACGGCTTGGGGAGGGGGTTACAATTAGAGGGGGGTTTCAAATAGAGGGGGGGTTACTATTTTTCAAACCCCCCTCTAGGGGGGGTTACAATTAGAAGGGGGTTTCAAATAGAGGGTGGGTTACTAATAGAGGAAATACGGTAAACAATCCCAGCATGTTTCAATTTTATGAAAAAGAATTCAAAAATTCTACAAAATCATAAAAATAATGGGAATAAAAAAAGAAATGAATACAAAGCAGAGAAACCCGGTTTTTGGGTCTGAATTTTTTGTATTTTTTTTAAATTTTAAATGAATAAACAAAAAATTAGAATAAAGCTTTTTGAACCTTTAGATTTGTATTGTTTTTAAAATTCGTTTTTATATTTTTCAAAATCAAAAAATATTCATTCAAATATTAAATTTCAATTTCCAAAATGTTCTTCACAAAGGCTCAACCAGCACATCCGGTCGCACTACAGACCCCAGGAATTGCCTTGGGCGCTGTGCATGCGTTCAATTTTCCAATGGAACAACGAAACTTTAAATGTAAAAAAAATTCCAAAAAAATTGGTTGATTATAAAACGCCAAAAAACAAAACAAAAACAAAATTTCCTCAGGTCTGGAGCCACCTGTTAGGCTTTGTCTGGTTCAGCTACCTCCAGAATTGGACGCTGTTCGATGCGTTGCCAGCAGTGAACGCGCCGGCGTCCGACTATTGGGTGATGGGCGTGTCAATGTTATGCTGTCAGGTCGCGATCATTCCAATTCCAAAAATGTTCAAAATGAAAAACATTTTTTTATTTTAAAATAGGTATATAATTTTTCCATATTTTTATTCGTGTTTTTTACTTAATTTTGCTTTATAAACATTTTAAACATTCAATTAATCACAAATTATAATAGGTAATAATGTTTTGTTGTTTTAGACATTTATTTTTGTTTGTTTATATTTTAAAATTGCTCAAAATTAAAAATTTCGAAAATATGATTATTAAATATTATATTTATTTGGACAGCTGTGCATGCTTCTTTCCTCTGCCTATCACATTTTTGGATGTCATTCGCCCCAGCGCCGGAAGCAATGGTCCGTAAAAAAATTTTGGAACAAAAAAAAATTGAGCGCAATTTTTTTTAACAGGCTCCGAGCCGATCTCTTCGGTGTGTCGGCAGGCCTCACCGGACTGTACATGACCGGACTGTACACGTCGTTCTACCGTTTTCCGGTTCGGCAAATCGCCCTGTAGCCCCCCAGGGCACTCTATTTTTGGCACATTTTTAGCCGCCCCGTAACCCCTCGGGGGACTCTCTATTTTTGGCACTCTTTTAGCATATTTTTATAAATTAATTCAATAAGAATAGTATGTAGGTATATTGATTTGCTTTCAATTATTAATTAAAAGGAGTTGCAACAGTTCTACGGCACGCTAATTGGCGCATTAGTGATCATCATCGCCATTTATGTGCCATTCCGGCGCTTCTCCATCGAATCCAAACGGCGCATTGACGTGCCGCTTGTACTGTATTTGTCGATGGCACTGATAGCGGTGTGCCCAACGTGGCATTGGATCCAGGCAAAAATACCGTATAATATTCCCCGGGTCCCACACTCCCTTGGAAGTGCCGTCCGTACTTTCACCCCCGAGGGGGAGGACGGGTCGTTTCTAGAGATCGGACCGATCGAGATTCTCGATCGGTCCTCAAGTCCGATCTCTAGTCGTTTCGGCACCGATCCTAATACAACCAACCAAATAAAATAGATAGTCTCTCATTCGAAAGCTTTATTTGATTGCAAAATCGTATTCAAAGACACCGTATTCTTGGATGTAAAAACACCGTAATCTCCTTTCACACCCAGGCAAATACCGTATTCTACTAATAATATAATGTGTGATTTTTGTACATTTTGTTAAATCCTTATAATTTTTAAATTTTAAATAGTGCCGAATCGCTCCAGCCGGAGAGTAAATGTTGTTGTAGAAAAATGGAAAAATTTCAGATCCATGGAGGCCTCAGCAGTGAACATGTACGCCAATGGTTGCCCAGTCTGTTTTCGCTGTTCGCGCTGCTCGGCGCCGCTTTTGGCTTTTACATTTCGCTAATTCCGGAACGAATTTTGCCGGGTAAAAATGAGAGAAATAATATTTGAAATAAACTAGACAATCCACTTACGAGAACTTTTTTTGATCCTTGGGAAATCAAAACAAGGTTTAAGACCCGACCCAGAACCCTCGACATTTTGAGGATCACATTTGTTCAGGAAAATTTGATCTGATCGGCTGCTCGCACCAGTGGTGGCACATGCTGATCCTGGCCGCCATGGCCTATTGGCACTGCACCGGTGTCGAGCTGCTCACCGCCTACCACACCGGCAGCAGCAGCACAACCATCGACGCCGGCAACTCGCCGCCATTGCCAATGCACCCGGCTTTTGCTTCCCCCTTCACGTCACCGTCAGGGACAGCAAATCTTTCAAACCAAACAAGCACCAACAACTAATCGACGACCACCCACCAAAAAGTGTGTTTGTGAGCCCAAATTGAGTGTAAGATAGGCGAGTTTATCAAATAAATCCGAAATTCTCAAGAGCAATAAAAATAATAATAAAAAAGGACAAAATACAATCATCGTTAAAAGCCACATACACATCCCTCCTTTTAGAACAATTGAAATATTTGGAAGGTGTGTGCAACGAAAACAATGCCGACACGCTTTCTTCTATTATAGTATTAACACTTTGTGTGGTGCCATTCAAGCACATTTCCTAAAATACATCCAGCCCCCCCCTAATGTGATCTTGTGCTTCGTTTTTGCTCTGCTGTTAAATGATAATTATAACCCTTCCGATCCTCCGACCGCACACGATCTGAACCCCAAAGATCTTGATCAGATGACCCAAATTTTGGCAGACCAAACGGAAACAATGAACGCAAAAAACCAAGGAACTCAAGATGGGCAAAAAAGCACTGTGTGTGTTGTGTCTCGGACTTGTTTATATATATATGTACGTGTTTGTTGATGATGATGATGATTGATAAAATAATTAATAATAAAATGTGTGTGGGTGGCGTATGTGTCAAAAAGCGGATCAATCGGTTGTTTGTTGGCAGCAGCGTGCGCAGCGCAGTTGTTCGCCGCGTTCACTGTTGCTGAATGTGCGTTGGTGATGCTCGTCGACGCGTGGTCGTTGTCTCCTTCGCCTCCTCCTTCTCGCCAACTATCCTGCCATTGCCACCGTCAACGTTCATCACCTCCTTGAACACCAGTGGAAGCGACGACTCTTCAGCAGAAGCTGCAGATGACCTTCTCCTGCCGCGCAATTGTTGCAGCTGCACCGTGCGGCTACTCATCACATTGGTCAACAGTTCGCAAACTTTAGACGAATTAGCCTGTGCAAAAAACAAACATTTATTCTCGGCATGGCATCAGGTTCGAGCTGGTCAGTCATGCGACCGAAAAACTCAAAAACCCACCTCGGACACAAAGCCATTCTGGACCAGATCAGCGGCTAAACTGTCAGCAGTGTCTCCTTCACGGAGCGAAGCAGTCAACTGGCGGTTCATCTGATCGTCAAGTTGGAGCTGTACACGCAGCTTGGTGGCCACACCCTCTGAGTCCGGCTCCAACAGTTCAGCATGCAGCTGAACCACTTGACGCGTCTCACGATTCTGCGGCAGCTGAACAATGCCGACGTTGGCTGGATCGACGACGTTACCACAACCACCATTGACGGCCGTTTCGGCATGTCCATGTCCATGAAGTGACGAGCCGAATGCGCTTCCTCCCACCGCATTGACAAACGCCTGCAATTATTGGCTTAAAAATTATTAGCTCCGCGGTAAATAATAATCTAACGTTTAATACAACATTTGATTTTTTTTAAACCAGCAGCAGTACCACTCTGATCTCTATGAGTATAAAAATCTATGGAATAAAGTAAACAGCACTACTCACGCTCGTGTTCATCAACGCCGACTGACCACCACCACCGTCCACAATGCTCTGGTTGGTGTGATAGCCTTCATCCGTCGCGGTTGTCGTCGTCGTTACTGCAGCAACACCGCCGCCATTGCCCAACGCGTTGGTGTTGTGTTGCAGCAGCATGCCGTTGATGTTCCCGACGCCATTGATGTTGTTGTTTGTAACAGCAGTTGTTGTTGTTAAACTTCCTGTCATTATGGTGGCGATTGTGGATGAGATAGTTGTTGTTGTCGTCGTTGTGGCTGATGACAATGTTTGTGTTGCATTGCTCGTCGTTATCGACGGCACTGGTGCTGGCGCAACGGTTGCTGTGTTTTTCGTTATTGTTGCTGGTGCCGTTGTCAACGCCGTTGTAATTGAAGGCGGCAAACTGTTGGTGTCAACAGACATGACGTTGGCGCTGGCAGTGTTGGTAGCCGCGGACACGACGAAATTGTGGGGATGATGATGATTTGTGATGTACCTTTAGCATTTTTAATATACACTGACTGAACGCTTATTTGTCACACACAAACCTACCCGTCTTCGTGTTGGGAATGCTGATTGTGATCGAATGTGTCGTCCGGATCCGGTTCTGGAGGGCCGAGACGATCAAGCAGCTCAATGACGTTGGCACGGCGGGCCGGGTCATGCTCCAGACAGCGCTCGATGAACTGCTTCAAAAGTGTTCCAATATAGGCAAGTAACGCCAAACCCTTTTCTTTACCTTCTGCTCTGGTTGGTCCAGCGAATGGATCGCTTTCTGCACCATTTCTTCCGTGACCATGTGGAAACAGCTTCCGCCGCCACCACCGCCTGCAGCGCCGCTACCTGTGGGGCATTTGATTACTCAACCCAAAAACTCCTCTTTACGCTACTTTGTGGTGGTTGTACGCCGTTCCCAGCGGGTACAGGCAGCATGCTGCTCGACGTGGACGATGAAATTCCACAGGCAGGAGCAGCAACGCCGCCGGGCTCGGCAGTTTTTTCCTTTTCAATCGCCGCCGCCGCTGCTGCAGCAGCGGAAACAGTGCCGAGCAACGCGGATGTGGATGCCGTCGAAGGAAGGCCAGTCGAAGCAGTACTTGCTGATGTGCTTGCACCATTGAAACAGCCACTTTGCAATGCACCCGTTGTGGCCATCTGTAATTTTTTTGCCGGAATTGGATGACCAAATTAAATGATCGCAATGCCGCGGTTCGTCCAAATTCAACCACCAATTTTAGGACAAAATTTTAGCTTCAGCATTTAAAAACAAAAACCTCAAGAGCGCAGACTCCGAACGAGTAAATGTCCGCCTGAATGGTTGTCTCGGTTTGGTCTAAAAATGAGTCGCGCAATTTAAATTTTTTACCATCACGCCCCCCCCCCACCCAAAAAAACAAAAAGAAAACTTACGGTCATATTCAGGCGCCAGGTAATGGACATTTTTGATGTTTTCGCGGAATGTCTTCACGTGGTGGTGAATGGTTTTGGGCGCCACTAAAAACAAACCCAATGCACTATAATGTATATATTACTTATTGTAGCAATTCTCAAGTACAACATTCTTCAAAATAAGTACATTTTTAAGCAGTGCACTTGCCATTCAAGTACAATATATGGCAACCGCTGATCCTTGTTTTTGGCTACAAAAAAAACTCTCTGACTAACCACATCCGATTTTGACCAGCCCATTCTGTTGGATGAACACCGAAGTAGAGGTCAAATTGGCGTGCACAATTGGCGGGTCGCATGAGTGCAAATAGGAGAGGGCCGACAAAATTTGTCGAGTCCAATTTTTCCACGCCTAAAAACCCAAGAAAAAATTTTTTTCTTGATTATAAATTTTTGTTGTAAAAACAAAAACATCCTGCAAAATCTTTGTAAAAATGATGTAAAATTTGAAAAATAAAACATTCCAAACGGGGAAAACCTTAATGTTGAGCAAGGAACCGGAAGAACGTGCGCGTTGCAAAAAGCGTGACATCGAGCCGGAGGACATGTACTCCGTGATAAAAATTATCTGAAAAAAATTGTTTGGGAATCACAGAAAAAAAGGCGCAGCAAGCACAATCAAAAGCCAACCCTGGGCTTGTCCGACTTGGTGTCCATCCAATATTTGTGGAACTTGACAAGATTTGGATGCTCCAGTCGAATCAAATTGTCAAACACGGCTCGTATCTTTTCCTAAAACAGTTTTTTCATGGTTTCCAATTGAATCGCAATTTCAACCCCTCATTTTCGTAGATTTACCGGTATTCAAGACGGGGACTCACCCGGAAACGTCAAAAAGTATCAAAATTTGCAAGTTTTTAATTGCATTTTCATCAACCAATTTTGATGGGGGGTAAAGACGCAAACCTCTTGATCGCGGAAGTTCTTGCGCTCCGAGAACAGCACTTCGTTCCACACCACCTCGTTACCCGTCTCATTGTCCATGGCCAAATAGGCGGCATCGATGCCCGGCACATCGCGCTGCTTGACCTTCTCGCGTCGCTTTGACCACCGCTTGCACGGTGACTCCTCCAAAATCTGAACCAAAAAGAGAATGGACGAATCAATGTGTGTTTGTTCAGCAACAAAAACTCGTAAATTTGTCAGAAAACGCGATTCCATATTCCTTAAAAAACGCTTCTTCAAAATAAAATTTAAAAAACGGACTTCGATTTTTTGAATGGATTTATCTGTTTGAAACCGCTTAAACCAGTACTTGGTTTAAATAAAAAACCTCGTCATCCTCCGGATCGTCCGGGTCACCCGCATCCGTGTCACACAACAACTTGCAGCCGGTCTCTGCCGGTCGTCCTCCTCCAGCAGCATGATGAGCAGCTGAAGGCGTAGCGGGCCGCGGTGGCTCGGAGGGTGGCTTTTTGGGCGGCGCGTCTCCGTCCGTCGTTGAGGAGCCGCCCCCGTCAGCCGCGCCATCGCCGCCTCCCTCAACGCCTCCGCTTTCGACCGTCATTGTCGTCTGCTGCGCCCGAGATGGAATAGAGAATGGGTCAAAATCGTAGCTTAATTAAACAACAGCATCTAAAATGGTAGACACTTTTTCTGGATGGATAAACGACTCGACGACTCGACGACTCGGCATTTAGAAATTTAAGTACCTAAACTTCGATTCATTGAGCAATTTTCTTTTTGTGGAAATCTGGTGCCAAAAGGTGAAGAAAAAAGTCACTTTTTAAGCTATTAACGTTTTTCTGAGCGTGTTTTTTGCGTGTGATTTCAAAAACATTTTTTTCAGGCGAGGGGCACGCCGGAGATTGAAAGTTTTGTTAAGAAAATTATCCAAATCTCACAAAAATCTTTGTTATTTTTAGCAACATTATGCCAAATATTCAAAAAAAACATTTTTATTTTTCTGCAACATTAAGCCAAATATTCAAAAGTAAATTGTAAATATTTTGAATATTTTTTCAACCATTTTCCAAAAACCCGGTCCCGGTCCGAATCCCACTCCAGCCAAAAAGCTCCTTTTGTAGGGAAGTTTATAATAACCAACGTAACAACCGTCCGTTTTTTTCTCGATACAAAAATGGGAAAAACAAACCAAAACGTGTTGTGCGCGTCTCATATAATGATGGGAGGGGGAAGTGGCATGTTTCGTTTTAATTAGTTTTAAATGTGATAAAGGGCACACTGAGAGTTGGGTGAAGCTTTTTTGTTCTTTTACACTTACAAATTAGGCACCTACATAAAGCCAAATTTCATCACAAATGTTTACGTGTGTGGGGGGGCAGCAGACTGGAGGGACTGGAGGCTGAAATTTTTAACATTCTCGCGAT
>MEIZ01000003.1:1266722-1284662 GCA_001723225.1 Globodera ellingtonae | reverse complement strand
GAGGCGGAGCATTGCTATCGCCACCGGTTGGTTGATGGATGTTGTTGTATGGATGGATTGAATTTGGGATGGTATCATTCTCCTTCCGCAGTTCGTTCGCCCCGCCATCGACTGCCATAAACCATCACATCCATCAGCAAGGCAAGTTTAGGGAGGCTCCCCTCGGGGGTTGTTGGAGTGGTGGTCAAAGAAGTTTAGTTGCCCAAACCCTTAATTCGTTAAAAAACTCCTAAAATAAAAAAAAAGACTAAAAAACTAAAGTCAAGTGGATTTCGAATACTAGCCCCTAAAAAAGGAGCTAACCATATAGAGGGACTCCTCCGGATTCCCCCCAAGTTTTCTCTCTCTATTGCATTTTGTTCAATGCATAATGAAGTGAAAGTCCCCCCCCCCTCGCCAACATTTCCGCTAAAAATAGAAAATTTTGGCAAAAAAAAGAATGAATCTAAATTTTAAGATTGCATAAGGCCCAGGTGTCAGGCGTCAGCACATGGAATGATCAAAAGCGAGAAAAAAATGAAAAGGGCACCCCCCTTTACGGATCAATGGTCAAATTTACTGATATGATACATAGTATGTATATTATGTAAGCAGGCCTCCGATTAGTCCTTGGATGCCAAGGACAGACCTTGGAAATGGACTCTCGATCTTAAAAATTGGAAATGTCCTTATTTCCAAGAATGTCCTTGGAGATGAGAATTTGGCAAAATTTTGCAATTTTAACAAAGGAACTCACGATTTGGCATTGTGTTGATTCAATTTTTTGTTAACAAAAATTGTTAAATTCTTACAAAACATTTTCCCGGCGGCGCTTATTGGCACCGCCAGCCTTTGTACTTTTTGCATATTTTTTTTTAAATTTAACATAAAATTTTCAGAGCTTTTTATTAATAATAAATGCACATATCATTATTACATATTCATTATTCCTTGCAAAGTCATCATTCGGCAACACTTCTTCTTCACTCCATCGCTTATTTTGTTTTGACACTTTGAACAAAATTAATTTGCTTTAAAAATGTCGTCATTGAATCGCGAGAAAACAGACGAAATCTGCAAACATATCAAAGGTTGGAGTTGTCGTGCTACGATTTGATCAAGCATGCTTATAAATAGTCGATTAAATGTCCGAATTTCAATTTCAACAATTCCTTTTTTCAACATTTTTTTAAAGAAAATTCGGGTGCAATTTTTGGCCAAAAATTTTGGGAGTGTCGCCTCGCATGCGCTCTGCTCGCGCAGCAAAAGGCCGATCGATGGGAGCCGCGCTTTATGGCGATCGCCAAATTTCGCGTGTTCATTCTGCACGGCAAAAGCGTGAACAGTTTGAAAATTGAGAAGTCGTTCAACATTGTGGCACTGCGCTACTTGGAGCTGTTGCAGCAGGACCACCAAGTGTGTGCTCTGTCAGATTATACACAGAATTTCGAAAACAAATTATTTTTTCGGGTTTAGTCCCTGCCAATTTCTTCATTTTTTGTCCTTATTTATGGTCTTTTTTAGGCTTTTTGAGTGGTTCAGTGGGCTAAAAACGGCCGGATTTATAAAATCAAATGTTTTCCAAAATCGAAACGTAGGCTTGCTAATCAAAATGCACTTTTAATCGTAAATTTGTTAAGCTTATTTTTTTGGAAATCAAGAAATATTTGCAAAATTCAGCTCCAATTTGGGTGGGAGGAACGTGTCGCCAAGCCGTCCGCCGTCCCTCCAATGCTGCATGTTCTTGTACGTTTTCCCGACGATGACACGGAGGAGCGACAGCAGCAGCAACATCATGCCGCTGCGGTGCGCGAGTTGGCCCTGGACTTGTTGGCAACACTCAAGCATTACTTCCCGGACATTCATCGCAGGCATTTTAAACGATTATTAAATAATTTGTATAAATAGAGAACATAAAATCATCGTCGTTTTTGTTGTTGTTGTTGTTGCAGTTTGGCCAAGCATTTTCTGACCATCACCCCGTCGTTGGTCGCCGATTTCCCCTCTCTGCCAAACTCCGTGCCTGAACTGCCATGCCACAACTTCAGACGGTCCTACGTGGTAAATTTAAATTTTCACGGCATTTTTATGTAATATTTAAAAATGTAATAAAACTTAGCGTTTTAAAATCCTCTTAAAATACAATTTGGTTGTACTTTTTTTCAAAAAAAACTTTCCGAAATTTGCAAACCGGACACTTTTCGGCGCCCAGTGATTTACATTTTCTTTTTGTGTAGGCCCATTGCGACTGCATGGAACAGCCGTTTCGGGACGAAGTGATTTGGGACATTGAACGTATTTATTTTGTGCATGGCCAACACGAGTTGGACTTGAACGACTTCAGTCATTTGCCAGCAAAGTATAATAATATCATTAAATCAAATATTCTGGAGGCCTCATGGAAACTTCAAATTTTAAAATGAAAATTACGAAAAAATTTATAGCCCCAGGGTCAGGCCCGTAGCCAGGAATTTTTTTCGGGGGGGGCAGTTCTTAGGGGTGTATTTTGTCCTTTTTATTGCATTTTTGTTAAGCAAATTTGCCAAAAAATGTTCGTTTTTAGGGGGGTTTGTTTTCCGTTTTTACCCTATTTTTGTTAAGAAATTTTCAAAAATGCAATTTTTTTTTGCGTATTTTGCTTTACCATTGGGGGAGGGGGTGGAGGGGGGGGTCGGCGGTGCCGATAGGCGCCGCTGAGAAAATTTCGAATTTTTGACTCGATTTGTTAAGAGATTTTCAACCAAAAAATTAAAAAATCGTTTTAGTTTTACCCCGAAAGATTTAATTGACTAAAAAATCACATTAATAATGTTAAAAATTTGCCCAGAGATCTGCAGGCACTGATTGGTGCCGTCCAATTCTCGGACTTCTTCACCGGGCTCAGTGCCAACGCTTTGCGTCTCCAGCCAGAACACGTGGACGCGCTGGTGGCACTGCTCCGTCGTTCGCACTCCCTGCGCTCGTTGCGCCTGTGCCGCTGCACAACTCCGAAGGATTTTGTAGCGCAATTGGCTGCCGCGTTGGCGTTGAACCAAACATTGCCACTGGAAAAGCTGCGGTTGAGTGAGCTAAGTCTGGAGGACAAAAAAGGTTTTTGTGTTCGTCGACCTCTGCTGATGCTTATGTGATGGGGTGTATTCGGGGGAACGGTCAGGGGTGCCCGGATGGCCTCCCGTGTCTCAGGTGCTCCTTCCCCCAAATCCTTCCCCATCAACCGCTTCCACATTTGTCTCCGAAAGTTTATTCATTTCCGAATGTCGACGAGAAGAAATGGTAATCGGTGAGAAAGAATGAATGTGGAACAATGGGTAAAGCCTCAGGAACGGCCCACTCACTCGCCAGCCCTCGCCCGAGTCGTGCCTGAGGCACGACTCTCGAGGGTCCCCGAGGAATGAGCCCCTTTGCTCTTTCCTCCTCGGCTTATATGTCTTTTGGGCAGTGCCTGGGGCCGGTTACAATTGTGTTTGGGGTGAAGTCCATAGCCATAAATGGTGTTCGATGTTCCATTCTGATACATTACACTTATAATGTTCCCCTCCCCCTTCACTTAGGTCTTGTCCAGCTTGGCACTCTGTTGCCCCAGCTGCCCGCCTTTCACACACTGGTCCTCACCGACTGCGCACTCAACGAGAAGTCGGCGTTGTGTCTGTTGCATGCGTTCCATCATGGCATCGAATTGGCGGCCGAAAGTGCACGTGCCGAGGCCGCTGAACGGAGGGGGAGCAGTAGCAACATCGTTGATCATACAGCAGCCAAAGGTGGCACTATTAAATTTTTAAAAAATCATGAAAAACGCTTAATTGTGAAAATTTAATCGTTTCTGTTGCATTAGCTAAGCGATTGTCCTCCTCGTCCTCCTCCGCTTCTGCACAGCGATTCCAATTACGGGCACTGAACCTGAGCGGCAATCAGTTGGGCACTGGCGCTGAGCTTGCCGAACAGTTGGCCAATCTGGTGGCGTTGAGTGGCGGCGCCATGCGATTGTTGGACCTCAGCGGAACTGGTGTGCGGGGGGGCGCATAGTTTTCCCTATGATAGCGATAAAGCCGTACTCAGTGGGGGGGGGGCGGGGATGTGCATGTGAATGTGGGCTTTACCGAATGAATTTTTTAAATTTAAAATTCTGTCTTAAGCCATTCAACTAGACCGTCTGTGGTCCGCACTAAAGCTGGGCGGCCTCGGGCTGGAGGTGCTCCGGCTGGGTGCCTGCTACTGCGCTCCTCCGTCCAGCAAACGAAGCGGGAGTGCCAAAGACAGTGCCCAGGTGGCGCGCGAGCTGTTCACCGCTGCGCATTCACTGAAGGAGCTGAACCTGTCCGGCACGCACATTGGACCCGAACTGTTGCAGGGCATTTTGAGCGGTGGAGATTATTTAATAACAAAATTTTATATTTCCAAAAATATCCTCTACAGGCCTTTCCGCCAATCAAAATATTGCGGCCGGCTCACTGCATTTTTGTCTCGACTCCGCAATTGTTGGCTCCGCCACTTGCGTGTCCGTGTTGGAGCAGTACATTGGCGGCTGCGATTGCATTTGCTCACTTTCGTTGCGCGACAACGCATTGGAACATGAGGTGCTGCAACAGAACTGCTGGACACATTTATTTTTCATGATCCCCAGGGGGTTCACGAATTTTATTTTGAAAAGTCAGAGGTTTTATTTCGATTTTTAAAACCGAAAGAGAAATTATTCAAGTCTTTTAGAAAGCAAAAAAACTATCGAAAAAATGTAAGAAATTTCTTCAAAAAAAGCATTTTAAAAATTTTTACCGACGTTGCGCCTCCTCCCCCCATTATTATCCCCGGAAAATTAAATTTAAAAGCATAACATTTTATTTCGAATCTTTCGATTTAATAATTTGATATTTAAATGCAGACTTTCCGTTTGCTGTCCGCCCTCAGTCGTACAACAAATCTGCGCATTTTGGACATTGGTGGAGCAAATTTCTTTGCGCTCAAGACAGCCAAAAAACATGCGCAAGTGCTGGCAGGAATTTTGGCCGAGCTGGTCAAGCTGATCAACGGAGTTGGAGAGGACGAAGAAGGATCGGTAAAAAATGTTATTTTTATATTTTAATTAGAAATAATTTTTTTGCATTTTTAGTTTATTGAGGAGCTGTCGCTGGCCGATGCGCGACTTGGCCCGCACATGAGCGTGTTTCTGAATGCTTTGGGACTTTGTGGACGGTTGAAGCGGCTTGATTTGTCCAACAATGAAGTGAGTGTCGGTTTGAGGGTTGTGTTGCTGGTGGGGGCGAATAATTTTCGGCATTTTTTTGTTCATCGCCAGCTTGGTCCGGCCGGTGCGCGACTGTTGTGCAAGTCGCTGCAGTTGAACCACGCGCTGCGATGGCTTGCACTGGATCGTAACCAAATTGGCCCGGATGGCTTCGCGGAATTGGCACGCGCCCTGCGCGTTAACATTGAATTGGACGGCCTCCAGATGCCGTTCAGTGATGCGGCCGAATGCGTCGTGTCGATGGCGCGACTGCCCAGTGAACGCGCCCGTTTTCAGCTTCAGGCAAGTGAATGCAGTGCTCGAGACTGACTCGACATGGCGTGTACGACACGAAAACGATGACTGAAACCTTTTGTTCAGATGGAGGAAATTGAACAGTATCTGGAGCGTAATCAAAAAATTCGGGCCCTATCGCCAACAATGGAGACTATTCCGTTGGGTCATTTTGTCCTGAAGACCATCCATAAACTGAACAATGTGAGAATGATGGAAGTGAATGAATCAATCCTCTGGAAAATGTAATCAGTTCGAACACGTCCAACATTTATTTACATTTCAGTTCTGTGAACATTACGGCCTGGACGGAAGTGGTAAAGATGCTGAGTTGAAGAAAATCGCATTCCATAAGATTGGCAAATTGATCACTGCTCAGCGGAGTGATTCCGGCACTGGCCAATCATGTGCCGACGATGGCGAAATCTGCGGTGTAAATACCGGGCACGAGCTCAAAACGATGGCCGACCAGCTTGCGGAACGCATTGAACATGTTGTGGCAGACGTGGACAGCGAGGTGTGCATGTGCTGTTGATTCGAGCACTGCGTTTTAATCATTTTCATATTTTAGCGTTTTCTCCAAAAATTTGCTCTCCTTCTCGCTGATCAGGAGGGTGTTCAAATGCATGCGCAAGAGCAACAGGCGGCAATTGATCAACAAAAATGCATAACAAACAAACGGCTGGGCGCTGCACTGCGCGAAGATTTGGTGACGTTAATGGACAAATACCAAAAGTACGAATGGCACTTGTCAAAATTTAAAACAATTTCTAATCTGATCATTTTCAATCCCTACAGGGAATTCGCTTGGTCCCACCTTTTTGCCACTGTTCACCATTGTCTGCTGGCGGAGGACGCGCAGGAAATGTTTCGAGTCGAAGAAAAGCCGTCCGCATCATATTCAACACGTACACGCAAGGAAGTGACGTTCCGGAACGGCACTCACAGTCACCGGCCCGAGTCCGCAATGATGTCAAACGACGACAGTGCTGGTGTGTGCTTTGTGGTCACATTGGTTTTTTAAATGATAGAGCATTCTTTGAACATCTCTAACTCCTAAAAATGTTTCTGTTTGGCCATTTGGGCCAATTTTTTCAAGGAATTTCGTTTAGAAAATCTTCCGGATTTAGGGTCTGGACTTGCTTGTCCAAAAGTTGTTAAATAATTCATAAAACAGCTCGCACGACTGCAGCAGACGCGATGGCCGCAGTGCTGATGTCGCGCAGTGTGATGGGCGACTTTGCGCATGCGAACAACGACGGGCAGCACAAAAAGAACAAATACGGCGGTGACAGCAGTAACGAGGCACCCGGCGCTGCCAACTTGGTCCATTTGGCCAAGCAGAGGCCAAAACCGGCACGTCTGAATCGCAGTCGCATCCAACCGACTGCAGCGACAAGAATGGACGACGACGATGGGACCAAGCCGTTCTCCGTTCTAGCAAATGGTCACATTTCGTCTGCCGACGACTCTGTTGCTGCCACAACTCCGGCACCCTCATCTTCTTCAGCGTCAATGGACAGTGCCAATCTGTTAAAGTCGGTGATCCTGAGAGAGGAGGGAGAAAAAGCATAACAATAAAGGCTTTTCAAGCAGTTCAAACAGCGACGGTTCGCCACCCTTTGTTCATCCAACAGCATCGTCGCCACCGATGGTGCCGCCGCGTCGAGAAAAAATGGGTTCTAGCAGTCCAATGACGCCACCAAGGTTGCCACCAAAACCTTCGTCCCCTGGGGGCAGAGAGGTTGACGAGAGAGCAAAAAGAAAGCTACGGAACGAGGAGGCCGAGCCGTCCAGTGAGCCAGGCGTTGAAGAATGAACAAGACACTCAGTGGAGGTGAAAGAAGAAGAAGAAGCGCGTGCAGTCTTTTCATGATCAGTATCTTACATTTTCGCAAGATCTGATTCACACATTTATACAATTAATAAACATGTTTAATTTAAAGGTCGGGAAGATGATTTTTGCCGCAGAAAGACAATTCGCGAATTGGAACGCAACTTTTTTTAGAAGTTTTCCCGGCACTTGTCACTATATTGTTTTTTTTTCTTAAACAAATAAAAGTAGCCTTTGTGAATTTTTATATGTTGTTTTTGTTGAGATGGGCTTTTTAGCAAATATTTTTGTAGAAATTAAATGCCGAGATTTTCAACCAAAGTACTAGGAACACCGTATTTTTTTTTTGCGTTCGCCTCGAAGCCGGATGGGCCTGGCGGCAATAAAATATTCAAAAAATGTTTTAAATTTTATTGGAATATTGATCCATATTTCCAAAAAAAAACAACCTGACTAACAAAAGTGATGAATTTCAATTCGTCAAGGCAACAATCGATTTATCCTCCTTTCTCCTCCATTTGGCCATCTTCCCTTCCCAATAAATCCGAATGTACTCGCTTTGGGTCGCCCCACACCAATGAGAACGAAGCCCAAAACGGACATGGCGATGTGAGGGCCAGTCCGATTGATATTGCAATATCGAAGTCTGAAAAAGGCGAAAATAAAGAAATAAAAATTAATTTGGTATAAACAAAATAAATAAAAATTGTTCTGGCTTATGTCTGTCTCTTATACACATCTAGATGTGTATAAGAGACAGCGGTAAATGGTATACCTATAGAAACATTTAGGACCTTGTAAGATTTTGATAAGAAATATGGGAAATTTAGCCCCAAATTCACAAAAATCACAACAAATTTAATGTTTTTCTTTCCGGATGACTAAACATTTATTTTGCTTTGCTTTAAATTTTCGTTACCCGAATTTTTTAAGCTTGTCGTAATCCATCGGAAGAGCGCAGTTTTTTGACAATCTGAAATTGAAAATAATTGGAATTCAAAATATTTAGATTGTAGTTTGGAAACTTTGTTAGTGAAATTTTGGGGTTTATGGAATGAAGCCTATGATCAGGGTCGATACTTTTAGGCTCTAAAAATCTCAAAATAGGCGTCTAGGTGCGAAAAAAAAGGTTTATAAAAATAACAATAATGGCTTAAAAAGTTCTTTTTTTTTTACATGGAAATTATCAATCCGGTATTTCACAAAAAAATTCTAGAGAAAATTGAGTTTTTTTTGAAAATCAAAAATGGTTGAAAATTTTGATCTTTAAGGATATATTTTGTGCAATAAAAAGTTCGATTTTATGTGGTGCATTTTTGGGCAAGGAGAAGTAATTTTTTTTTGACAAGAGACATTCGGATTTTATTCATTTTTATGAGAATTTTTGAAAAAATTGGTGGCAAGAAAAAGTCAAAAATTCGAATTTTTTTGTTTTTTCTTATAAAATTTTCGAAAAAAAATGCCGAATAGGCTCTAGCCTATTTTAGACGCGAAACCCCCCAAAACAGGGTTTTTCTAGATCCGAATAGCCTCGTTGATACGACACCATTTCCGGCTAAAAACATGTTTTTCGTGCACAAAGCTGCAGAAAAAATAGGCAAAAGCCTAAAAGTGTCAGCCCTGCTTATGATAAAGGCGCTTTTAGAGTGAAAGTGCGGTGTTTCGACATTTGCGGTCTGGACTCCGGACCGGGCCAATAACTTGCTTTAACCGTAACCATTCAGACATTCTCAACGCCAGCGATTCGAAAGCCATCAATGAGATGGAGCCATCCATTGAGCTAAGCCTTTACGATTGGTCAAGTCAAAAAGTTATTGTTGGAAAACCCCAAAAATCGGGTATTTTTAAACTTTTTAAGTTTTTCGCCCATAACTTTTTGACACTTGGCCAATCGCAAATCTTAAGCATAATAATATTTTTTACTCTTCGAGAACTTTCGAATGGCTTTAAGAATGTCTGAATCGGTTAAGGTTGGAACAGACCCGGTCCGGCCTGCAGTAAGCAAGCACTCGCACTTCGCTATTGTTCACCGCTCTACCAGCGGTTGCGTCACTCCGTGCAGTCGCTGTCCTCCGCGCTGTTCCAGCACTCAAACAGCACGCGCGATTTGCGACAGTACGCCATGGATGGGCCCGACAGCTCATCGCTACAATGCTAAAAATGATGAAAATTGCCAAAAGACGAAAAATATTCAAATTACGTTATTAATGAGGTCAAGACAAAATAAACAAAAATCTTATGAGTACGGACGAGAGTTATATTGAATAGAAAACGTGAAATATCGACTTAAACTATTGAGAAAAACCCCCAAAAAATCGAAAATAAAAATTTTCGAAAAATATCGATCGTTAGGGGGTTCATTTTTGTCCAAAAAACGGGGTTTGGGTAAGAAACATTTTTTGATTTCTAAGGGTACAGGAACTAAAACGCACATGTCGAAATATGGATTTATTTTCAAAACCTCGAGATTTATAAGCACTAAAAAGTCGCTTTTCGAAATGAATTTCTGGGCTTCTCTCGTCAAACCTGTTCGCAAGAAATATTTTTGAACTTTTTTAACTTTTCTGGCCATAACTTTTTTGAGACTTGTCCAGACTTGAGGACCGATCGCGTTTGAGATCTCAAAAATTCTCGACGCGATCTCGATCGGTCCGGGCTCTTGTCTTAATTTTAAAAAACAACTAAAACAAAGAAAATATTTCGAACAAAATTTATTTATTCAATTTAAAAACAAAATAAAAAAATCAATTCAATTGTTATGTTTTTCATTTCAATCATTGGCAAGCCCCGTCCCAAAATAACTAACTTCTTCAAAAACCTTACTCCCAAAAAACCAAAGGGAGCGAAGATCATAAATGATTCGTTTTTACATTTTGGTGATGGAAATGTATGTAAATGTTCAAGTAATGAAATGTGCGGACACGCGGCGGACAAATACCTATGCGTTGATTGTCAGGTCAAAAAGGATGGAAGGAAATGAATGACCCGTAAACAATTTGAGTCATTTATTTGTTATTTTTTGTATTTATTGCACGTTTAAGTGACCCCTCCCCCCCATTAAGTAATTAATTAATTCATTCATTCACCCCAATGTTTTGTGTGTGCCGGCGCAGTCAGTATAATTGATTGGCAATTTTTTAGAAACGGATCAAATTTTGAACATCCAAAAAACCAATCTGAATGTCTGATCCAATCGGTCTGGGTCAAAAATTCTTCTTTTAGGGTAAGCCGGGGAGGTCCGATATTGGTCAGGGCGACGGGTCGGCAAATCGGGGGGGGGGGGCTTCGATCGCCTGACTCCCATTTTGTGGTTTCCCCAAATAAATATTTTGGGATTTTATTTGTGTACCCATTAAATTTAACAATTAATTTGATTTTTAATAAAGTGAAATGGATTTTCTTTATTTTGTCCGGCCGGGCTCGTCTTTATTTTCATAATCTTTTTAATGTTAAATTATCGAAAGAGAAAGTCTCAAACGACCAAACAACATCGTCAAACAAAGATGCCGACCGGCAACAGCTCGTTGTTGCTTGTTGAGACGGCAAATCGTTCATTTCTTGAGATATCAAAAGGTGCTAAGAACAAAATTCTCGAATTGTCTAATTGAATGGCACC
This sequence comes from Globodera ellingtonae, assembly GCA_001723225.1. Lineage (NCBI taxonomy): Eukaryota > Metazoa > Nematoda > Chromadorea > Rhabditida > Heteroderidae > Globodera > Globodera ellingtonae. The sequence goes on along the minus strand of MEIZ01000003.1, from coordinate 1,273,721 downwards.
TATTCTTATACATTTCCGGAACCGCTTTGATTATCCGTTTTGGTTAGCCACGGAAATCAAAAGACTGCTGGGTGTCTGATCCAATCGACCTGGGCCCCGGTTTCCAAAGCGATCTGGGTCGGACCGATCTGTTCGGACTGGAATCGGTTACCCGATTATAATAAGTCCATAGTCTCTGTTTGGAACCTCCCGCTTGCTGTCAATACTGTAACAATTTTATATTTTTAGAAATGGCAAACAACGGCAGCGGCAATGGCACCACTAAAATGGATTTTGATCCTTTCGAAACGCTTCAGCTTAAGCCCTGCGGTGACAAAGCGCACAAATCAGGAAGGCGTGCAAACAGCCGCTGGCGTTTAAATTTCATCCGGACGAATTAGAACCGGACAGAACGACGGATTCGGCGCTTTGAACGCTTTCAACTTCTGCTGTGACTTTTACTTCCTGCCGTTTATGTGCGTTTTTGATAAATCGTCTAAAAATTTTAAATTTAAATTACAGGCAATACGTTTGCCAGCAGGACCTTTTGCTCTGTAAACTGGGCCAATTCGTAGCCAAATCAAGACTGTCCGGGCGGACGTGAACCGGAAAAGAATGAGGGTGAGATTTAATTTTATTGTCTATTTTTGCTTTAAAAATAATTTAAATCCGGAAATGGACACAAAATATGCAATGCCCTTACTTTAAGCATTTCTGTTCCCGAAGTCGTGCATTTTCATCCTGCCAAACCAACGCGTGCCAATCAAAAAATGAGCGATTTCATTTTGCGTGAACTGCTCCAATGCCTGTGTCGTTTTTTGATTAATCCACAGAAATTAATTGTTTTGAAAATGTTATGCTTTTAGGCTAATAAGACGCCGTCCGTGCAGCGTCAACCCGACTCTTGTGCGAATTGACAACGTTGATTTGAGCGGTCGTATGCCGTAAATGGCAAAACGGTAGCATTCAATTTTTGCTTTACGTTGAGAAAAAATTTGTTAATTTACAATTTGAGTTAAATTTTATTGCGCTTTCAACAGTTCTGAAGTTGACCGAAAGCGTTGTACTCTTAACACAGCACGTCACGGTCGATGTTGCATCGAACCCAAGTCGATGCCACGCTGAACGTGCTCAACAAAAGGAACATGAAGTAACAGAGAATTAATTGCTCTTCCTCCGTTCCAACGTCTTTTTAAAGCTGTTCGGCTACAATTATATGCCAATTATGTCTCCAAAGGCGTAAGTTTAAATTAAAATGAATGGGAATATTTGTATTGTTTTCACTTATTTATTGATTGCTTTTGCTTTTACACGGTTTAGCAAGTGCCGATTCAACATGAAAGCCGGCCAATGTGCTTGTGATCCGCGTGGATGAAACTGTTTTTTTGCAATTTTACCAATTTTCGTAGAAAGAACTTTTCATTTCCTTTTCTTTAACGTCCATTCTTGATTGGCTTAAAATATTCCAAAATTTGTTTTTGGCATTGCTTTGTCGGACCTAAAATAATTTGGGTTTTCTAGTGTCAGAGACCACAAGCAAACCGGCACAGCAACCGCAAATGGAGTGAGTTTGTGTCCTAATGACTCAAATAAAAGCAAGAAATCCCAAATTTCAGTCTTATGCATGCCAACCTTTGGCTAAAAATCTTCGAATTCATTTGCCCCGTGGAACTCGGGCTTGTAATAGCGCTGGCCAGAACTGGTTTCAACCGTTTAGTGAAAGTCCATTTCCAGAAGAGGAAAGTATCGTTGGGTCGATTGAGAATTCTTCGCGCAAATGGGCGGAATGGTGCCGAAATAGTCAACGAACCGCGATCTGATGAACGGCTACCGATTCCTCCACAATTACTTCCACCCAGTCAAGATTTGCTTCCAGCCAATGTTGTCGGCTTTGAACGCATTTTGATAAGGTCGTTATTTCTAGAGTTTAAAAAAAAGGTTTTTGAACTTTCAGTTACGTGGACAAAAACGTCATTTTATTTCTTCAACGAATTCGGCGTCTTTTTGACTGGACAACTGTTTGTGTTAGAATCTCCGACAACGAGCAGGACAGCTGGGATATTGTTAGGAACAATATTTTCCCATTGCTCCAGAAAAACGTTTGCGGGTTGTCGTTGTTTTTTATATCCGACATTGACAACTTACGCCGACGTTCGCCGTCAATTCTCCGACAATGCCCAAATCTCCGTTCCATCCATTATCTGGGACATTTTCCCCGTTTCCCGGGCGCAGACAACGACGACGCTTCTTCTCCCGAAGCTCTGGCCAAATGGCTGCTCACCCCGCGGGAAGATGGGATTCCTAAAACGCTGCATTGTTGTTACAATTCGCTTGGAATAGAAAGACTTCGAGAAGTAATTGCTCCATTTTTACAATCAGTAGGAGCGTAATTACTTAGATATTCCCCTTTGTTAAGACATTTGACAATGCTCGGGAAGCAGTCAGTTTCATCATCACATTTCACGTGAAAGCCGCTTTTGTTGCGACATTTGAGAGCGTGAACACTTTGGGAGAGCAATTGACTTTGCGACGACAGAACGCGGAGGACAATTGGCTGTTAGTGCGAAAGCCGACTGGGCAAGATGAGGCGAACTGGGCCGAATTGGAAGAAGAAGCAATTGAGTGGGCTTGGAGAGCGCGACAGAAGCGAATTATGATCAAATTCGCCGACAACGACATTGGCGACATGGGGGGCGGGTAGAGTGAATGGCTAATAAGAACTAAAACAAAAATAATAGAAGAATTAAAAGATTTAGATTGACTAATTTTCTTCCCATCACCAAAATTTTTTGTATTTTTTTAGCACATTTGATGCCAATGACGTTCCAATTGTTGGGCCCATCCGTGCAGGGAGAGCTGACGATTTTCCAATTAGTCCTCTTCGCGCGCATAGTGACGCGGATCACGAAATAATTGTAAGGATTTAATTTTTTGGATCGCTTAAAGGGTATGGCTTAACTTTGTTATTTTAGGTCAGTTGTAAATGTGCTGGAGGTATAGTAGTCAGAGTCCGTTTCTCGCTGCTAGTCCAATCAACACTATTTCAGAACTTGGTCGCTTTTACTTTAAAAAATGTAATTAACTTTTTATTTTCCAGTGCAAAGTTTACAACATCCAGGACAATTGGGAGTTTCTGGTCACTGAAATTTCCTCGCATGCATTTAAATTAGTCGTTGAATGGATGCAACTTCGCATGGGCGAGTTGATATTGTGATTGTAAAAAGTTGAACTGAATTTTTAGGAAAGCCGGAGCTGGTCCTTCAAATGGTGAAAATTTAATGTGAATAATATTTATTTGAATCGTCTTTTCTTTTATAGTATACAATAAGGCATGCGACTCTCCTTCAAATGGTGAAAATTTAATTTGATTCCCATTTATTTGCATTTCAGGACCCAGAAACGAATGAATATGTTCCGTTCCCACAGCAAAACAATTTCATTGACAAAGTTCTTTGGCCCTTAATTTTTTTAATTCTTTTAATTTTTTAGCTCACTGAGGACGATTTGGCAAAGCTTCTTCACGCTTCCGATTATCTGGGCATGGAGTCACTTGTGAGTGTTATTTTGCACAAATGAAAAATATATTTTTTCATAATTTTAGTTTTTTGTATAATGTAATTTAAGCCAAATCAATTAAGTTTTTTTACGCTGCGCGGTCCCTTGCTGTGCGAATTAGAGGGAAAAATGTTGAGCAAATTCAGGCGGTACTCCGCATCGACGAAGTTTTGAATGAAGACAAAAAGAAAGAAATTTTGGGCGAAAATGAAATGTATCGATATAGCTCAATTTTTTAGACCAAGCTGGCGCAAGTTGTGATCGGACCACACAAAATAAATGTTGTTGTAAAGGCGTACGAATTTAATTAAAAGTGGTGCGACCGTTTTCAGAGTTGACAAAGAATTCCATTACATATTTTGGAGTTTTTGTGCTCATTTCGACCTTCCAAACCGTCCTCTTTAGTGCCACAATTGACAAATGGACGTTGAAGACTCATATAAAACCGAATTTAAATTCTCAATTTTATTTTCTATTGACAAATTTGAATCAGTGCATCAAATAACACATTTTCAGACGATTTAGTATAAAAAATATTAGTTTAACAATGAATTTCAGTAATTACCGAAACGATTTCTCTGTATTTATGTATTATCTCTAACTATAGGCAATGCCCGCCATTTGACAGAGGTGAGGGTCAGGGGTGGACGAAATTTCGTTTCGGTTTCGTGTTTTCGTGGGTTTTTTGGGTTTCGTTTTCGTGTTCCGTTTTCGTCCTAGAATTTTTTTTCGTTTCGGTTTCGTTTTCGTAAATGAAAAAATATTTTTTTCGTTTCGGTTTCGTTTTCGAAAATGAAAAATTTTACGAAAAAATCGAAAAAAAGTACACCCCTAAAGAATGGACTTTTGGAGATAATTTTAATTTTATGGGAGGTAATCTAGTGTTTGACCGCATGATACATGGTGGTGTAGTGGTTAGTGTTGAGCTCATTCAGGTTATCATTTGTCAGGTTCTGTTCCCCGGACCTTCTACTCTCTTTTTGAATCTTTCGTGCAAAAATTTGTTCTTAAAAAACAATTTAAATAAGTTTTAAAATTGTTTTACACCTTTAAAAATAAATATTTCGAACTTTCCTTTATAACTTAACAAATCGTACGCTTTTTTCTTAATTTTCATTCAAAACCAAAGAATATGAATTTATGGACCAATTTTCATATCAAAAATCGATCAAATTTAAAAAATTTCTCGGCGGCGCCTATCGGCACCGCCGACTCTCCCTGTATTTGCAGAGGTGCCAACTCTAGGGCATCGGGTCAAAAATATGGCATTTTTATGGTTATTTTTCTTAAGGAATCTTCAAAAAAAAATGCTTTTTTGAAAGGTGGTGGGTGGGTCGGCACTGCCGCTAAATTTTTGAAGATCAAGTAGCATTATTTTCGGGAATTCTCATTTTCAGAAAATAAAAAATTTTCACAAAATTCTAAATATGGCAAAATTAAGGCATTTGCCATAAAAATAGGGCAAATTGGCACTATCAATTTTCGGTTTTTTCGTTTCGTTTCGTACGAAAACGTATATTTTTTCGTTTTCGAGTTTCGTTTTCGTCTTCGTCCTAAAAAAATTTTTTCGTTTCGTTTTCGAAAGTGAAAAATTTTGTTTTCGTCCACCCCTGGTGAGGGTTGAGTTCTCAGTTTAATTTCTTCCATCAAATTCCCTCCGTCCATTTACTTGTTGGGCTCACTTGGACTTCCGTTTGCGTCAATTATTCTGAAAATAATAAAAATTTTAACGATGGGAGGTGAAAGTCTGCGACAATTTCATTACGTACTCGTCGCCGATGTCCCAATCGTTACAGCAAATAGTTATGCAATTCCATTGACGGTACTCTTTCCACTCAATTGCCTCTTTCTCCCATTTAGTCCATTTGTCCTCCTCTCGACCAATTGGACAACGCACCAACAACTCTAATTTGTTGTTAATACGTCGCAATGACAATCGCTCCCGCGTCCAATTGTTTGTCAGTTCAAATAGCTCAACGTAAAAGAGACCAAAATAAAATCTGATTATGAAATTGACAGGCTCTAAAGCATTGACAAATGCCTAAAACGAAGGAAATAATTACTCTCAAACTGATTATACAAAGGAGAAATACCCTTTTGAGCCCTTCAATTTTTGCCTTAGGATTGTCATAATAAAGCATCTTCGGAAGACCATCCCCGCGGGAAGTGATCAACCATTTGGCCAAGGCTTGTGCGGATGAAGCTTCAGCGTTGTCTTCGGCCGGAAATTCGGGGAAAAGTTTAATGGAATGAATCGATCGGAGATTTGCGCAATTGCGAAGAATCGCCGGAGAGAACCGTCGCAAATCGTCGACATCGGGGGAATCCAAATAAAAAAAGCAGCAAATGTTGTCATTGACCAAAGGCCAAATCTTTTGCCAAATAATTTCCCAACTGCGCCTTTGGCCGTAACCAGTATTAATCCAAACTTTGGTGCCGGAAGAGTCGAAAAGAATGCGTTGAAGGAATTCGATGACGGGTTGGTCAACGTAACTGAAAGTTCAAAAACATTTTAAATTTGTTAACTTTAACAAGAAAGCGACCTGATATCAATCTCTCTGAATCCGATCACTTTGCCTGGAAACGGTCCTTGAGGAATTGGGAGCAGCCATCGTTCACCAGAGCGATATTTGACAATTTCTGCGCCATTTCCTCCGATTGCGCGAGCAATTACCAGCAAACCCAACGACCATTCCCTCGACTTGAAATGGACGTCCACCAAAACGTCCAATCGATCACTGATCAGCGCCATTTTTAGTCCAAGCACAAATGGGTCAAGAAAAGCGAAGACTCCGTGCCAAATGTCGCCACAAATGAAACTGAAATTTGGGATTTACCGTATATTCTAAAATACAGCCCCCGGGGTCTCTATTTTTCATTATTTTTATATACGGTATTGTTTTGATTTGATTTATTAGGGAATAAACTCACATTTCCTTCATTTGTTGTTTCTGCTTCGCTTCGCTTTCGTTGTCCGACATTTTGTAGAAATTCCAAATATTCGGGAAAAAATGCTTGAAATGCTCGTCCACAAAAGCGTCAAATCGATCACTGATCAGCGCCATTTTCAATCCAACGTCAAAAGGCCGAATGACGAAAACTTCGAGCCAAATGTCGTCACAAATAAAACTGAAATTTGGGATTTATTGCTTTTGATTTGATTTATAAGAAAGGGTCGGACTTTTTTTAGTCTCGAAGAATCTCGAAAAAATAAAAACTTGAATGACTTTTTATGAAAAATTTTTGAAAAAATGAGTGATCTTGGCAAGAAAGAATTTATAGCACCAAATCATATACCAATCGACTCTACTCTAAGCCAACGCACGAATGTCAAAAAAAATTTGGACGGAAGCAACACTGAAAAAAGTTATATCCCCTCAAAGTTGGCCAAAACCAATAGACCACCCTGGCTTTGGGTTCGTTAGGCTTAGGCCTAAACCACCCTGGCACGAACCCCAAGCCAGG
>MEIZ01000003.1:1247434-1261707 GCA_001723225.1 Globodera ellingtonae | reverse complement strand
GGTCCAAGTCAAATCAAAAATTACGATACGCGTCATTTTTAGCCAAAATACGATACGATACACAGCCTGATACAAAGTAATATATTTGTTTATAATTTGAATTTTATTTATGTTTAAACTAGAGCTGCTCGCCGACCCGGAAGAACCCCCGACATTTTTGCAATTGCAGATCCAAAATGTGGAAAAAATTAACAAAATCTGCAACCCTGCTCCAGATACAACTGGCCAGGGAAAAAACAATTCAATTTATTCTTCCACCAAATTCCCTCCGGTCCATTTACTTCTTGGGCTTCTTAGGCTCACTTGGACCTGCCTCTGCTTCAACCACCCTAAATAAGAAAAAAATTTAAACGATGGGAGGTGAAATGTTCAGATTAATTCAGTCAGTCCGTACCCGTCGCCGATGTCATTGTCTCTGAAGGCAATGACGATGCAATTCCGTTGACCGTACCAAGACCACTGAATTGCCTCCTTCTCCCAATTAGTCCATTTGTCCTCCTCTCGACCAATTGGACAACGCACCAACAGCCCATAGCCTCCGATGAGTCGCAATGACAATTGCTCCCCCGTCCAATTGTTCTTTAGCTCAAATGGTTCAAAACCAGCAAAAGAACGCAAACGGATTATAAAATTGACCGGCTCCGAAGTATTGACAAATGACTAAAATAAAAGGAATAATAACTCTCAAATTGATTATAGAATGATATAATTACCCTTTTAAGTCCTCCCATTTCTTCCAAATACAAATCATCACAATTGAGCATCTTCGGAAGTCCATCCCCGCGGGGAGTGAGCAACCATTTGGTCATCGCTTGGGCAGAAGAAGCATTGGCGTTGTCATTGGCCGGAAATTCGGGGAAAAGTCCAGAGGAATGGATCGATCGGAGATTTGCGCAATTGCAAAGAATCGCCGGAGAGAATTGTCGCAAACGCTCGAATTGAAGGGGAGAGTATGAAAGAAAGCAGCAAATGTTGTCATTGACCAAAGGCCAAATATTTTGCCAAATAATTCCCCTTGCGCCTTTGGCCGTAACCGGTATTAATCCAAACATTTGTCCCGAAAGAGTCGAAAAGACGACGAAAGCGTTGAAGAAATTCGACGACGGTTTGGTCGATGTAACTGAAAGTTTAAAAACATTTTAAATTTTGTTAACTTTAGCAAGAAAGCGACCTGATTTCAATCTGTTCGAATCCGATCACATTCTTTGGAAGCGGTCCTTCAGGAATTGGCAGCCGATCACCGGAGCGATTGACAATTTGTGCGCCATTTCCGTCAGATGCACGACGAATTCTTAGCCAACCCAACGACCATTTCCTCGACTTGAAATGGGCGTCCACCAAAACGTCCAATCGATCACTGATCAGTGCCATTTTTAGTCCGACGTCAAAAGGGGAGAGAAAAGCGAAGACTTCGAACCAAATGTCGGCACAAATGAAACTGGAAAAGGGGGGGGGGCTTTATTTTAGGATATACGGTATTTATTTGATTTGGTTCATTAGGGAACAAAACTCACATTTTCTCCATTTGCCGTTGCTGCTCTGATTCGCTTGCGTTGTTTGACATTTTGTTGAAAATCCAAATTATTCGGAAAAAAATGCCTGAAGGGTTGGAAAATTTTCTGCAAAACGGTCTTGAGGGATAAATAGTCCACAAAATTCCCTACAAATCGTCACCCGATTCTAAGCACTTTTGTTTTCATAAAATTGAAAATGGGGGATGGATTTTTTCTTTTTTGATTTACGATATTTATTTATGGTAAAATTGCAGACAAAAAAATCAATGAATGTGTAAAAGACAAAAATAATTCCAAAGATTGGTCTTAGGCAAAAAAAGGATGAGAAAATTGCCGGGGGCAATTTTATAATTAAAATTTCTAAGAACAAAAAAAAAGTGAAAATATTTTTAGGCTCAGTTTGTTTCTCAGATTAGTGGGCTTAAATTCCCTCCCAACTTGTATAAATTATCAAAATGGATTTAAATGGTGGTGAGACAAAGTTTATCCCCCGAGGGGACCTATAACCGGAGAAACACTAATTGTTCGGAAAAAGGAAACGACGCCAAACAATGAGTGAGGTTCATCGATTGGATGAACAGTTAAATTTTACATTTAAAAGGTTCTTTTGAAAAATTATATGTATTGCGCATAAAAAAATATTTATAACTATAAGTAAATGAACAAAACATTTAATAAATAGGGTTGTCACCCCGACGTCGGGGTTGAGGATTGCGGAATCGGGGGTTTTCGGGGAGAGGGGCTGTCGGAGTCAGAGATGGGCGAAGGGCGGCACACTACTTGAAGCCGAAGCTCATTTTTTTTCGAAGCTCAAAACTCAAAGTTCAAAGCTCAAATACCCACCCGAACTTCGCGAAGCTTTCCAAAATTTTGGATTTCGAATTCCGAGCCAAAATCTACCAGAGAAACCGAAATGAGGGGCGGGGTGGTCCGGCGGTTCCGATAGGCGCGCCGCGGGAGAATTTTTAATTTTTGACACGAATTGTTAACAAAATTGACCCTCAAATTTCATAATATTGCGTTTTTTTGAAGTCATCAGTGAACAGAAGTGAATTTTATGATTAATACTAGTGATGTTCGAGAATTAAAATTTACCGAGACTCGAGACGCGAGATTGACACCAATTTAGCCAAAAAAAGAGTTATTAAATTAAAAACATGAAGGATTTTCAGTCGGGGAGTTTTTGGACCACTCCCGGAAAATGCGACACCAGAAAATGCGACACCGAAAATACGACACCGGAAAATGCGACACCAAGGTGGAAAATGCGACACCAGAATATGCGACAGTGGAAAATGCGACACTAAAAAATGCGACATCAAGAAAATGTTTTTAAAAATCGCAAAAATTTTTAAAACTTATTTTTCTATTAATTTTTAATAAATAATATATGTAATTGGTAATCCTTATATTAAAACAATTGCTATAATGACCAGGGGAGATATAAATTGGGGCGCATTGCTAACGAAACGCATCGGCACCCGCGCGTTCACGAATCGGCAAGTTTGCCGGCGGCTATTAATGGTCCTATTAAATAAGGGAGGGCCAAATGCAACTGCGCCAGCAAGCGACAGATGAAAACCCCACCACAACACGTCAAGCAGAGACGGAGGGCGGGCCCACTATTTTTTGCCTAACAAATAAGCCTAAGCCTAGGGTGGCTTAGGCCTAAGCCTAATTAACCCCTAAGTCTCTAACTTTCCCCGAGTTATTCTATCCGGCTTTGGCGTTACTTAAAAAATTGGTTTTCCTTAATTTTCAAAATTTTTCTTTCAAATTAGTGTCGCATATTCCAGTGTCGTATTTTCCTAATGTCGCATTTTCTGTCGGTGTCGTATTTTCCTAATGTCGCATTTTCTGTCGGTGTCGTATTTTCCTAATGTCGCATTTTCTGTCGGTGTCGNCTAATGTCGCATTTTCTGTCGGTGTCGTATTTTCCTAATGTCGCATTTTCTGTCGGTGTCGTATTTTCCTAATGTCGCATTTTCTGTCGGTGTCGCATTTTTCCCCGGTGTCGCATTTTCCGCTTGGTGTCGCATTTTCTAGTGTCGCAACTTTGGGTATTTAGCTGAAGCTCGAAGTCAAAGTTTCGCCCACCCTTGGTCGGGGTCGGTTTACCCAAATTTTCTCTAAATTTTTTGAGGTCAATTTTTTTTCTGATATCCAATTGCGGATTCAAAATACGGGAAAAACAAAAAATTGCTCCAGACTCAATCGGCCAGGGAAAAGCAACAACAATTCAATTTATTCCATTTTCTTTTTGAATTCTTCCACCAAATTCCCTCCGGTCAAATTCACTTCTTGGGCTCACTTGGATCTTCGTTTGCGTCAATCATTCTGAGAAAATACAAAATTTTAAATGATGAAAGGCAAATTCCGAGAATAATTTAATTGCGAGTCCGTACCCGTCGCCAATGCCCCTGTCTTGGAAGGCAACGACAATGCAATTCCGTTGACGCTTCCATTCCCACCGAATTGCCTCCTTTTCCCAATTAGTCCATTTGTCCTCTTCTCGAACAATTGGACAACGCACCAACAGCCAATTGTCTCCAATGAGTCGCAATGACAATTGCTCCCCCGTCCAATTGTTCTTTAGCTCAAATGGTTCAAAACCAGCAAAAGAACGCAAACGGATTATAAAATTGACCGGCTCCGAAGCATTGACAAATGACTAAAACAAAGAGAATAATTACTCGCAAATTGATTATAAATTACTTTTTTAAGTCCTTTCATTTCTTTCGAATAAAAACTACAATAAAGCATCTTCGGAAGGCCATCCCCGCGGGGGGTGAGCAACCATTTGGCCAAGGCTTGGTGGGAAGAAGCGCCGGCGCTATCTTTGGCCGGAAATTTGGGAAAAAGATCATAGGAATCGATCGATCGGAGATTCGCGCAGTTGCGAAGAATTGCCGGAGAGAATTGTCGCAAATGGTCCAATCGAGAGGAGGTCAAACGAAGAAAGCCGCAAATGTTGTCGTTGACCAAAGGCCAAATATTTTGCCAAATAATTCCCCAACTGCGGCTTTGGTCGTCGTCGGTATGAATCCAAACATTTGTGCCGGAGGAGTCAAAAAGACGGCGGATGCGTTTAAGAAATTCGATGACGGTTTGGTCGATGTAACTAAATTATATAAAATCATCAAAGATTCGGGTTTTTAAGATGGGAATGACCTGATTACAATGCGTTTGAATCCGATCACTTTGTCTGGAAGCGGTCCTTGAGAAATTGGCAGCCGTTCACCGGAGCGACAATTTCTGCGCCATCCGCGCCATTTGCACAAAGAATTTGCAGCCAACCCAACGACCATTTCCTCGACTTGAAATGGGCGTCCACCAAAACGTCCAATCGATCACTGATCAGTGCCATTTTCAGTCCAAGCTCAATAGGGCGAATGAAGGCGAAGACTCCGAGCCAAATGTCGGCACAAATGAAACTGAAATTTGCGATTAATAGCTTTTAATTTGATCATTAGAATAAAGTTTCGATTCTGGGCCCAAATTAGGAAATAAACTCACATTTTCTCCATTTGTTGTTGCTGCTCCGATTCGCTTTCATTTTTTTCCGACATTTTTAGAAATATTTTTAGTGTTCCGATAAAGCAATGCTAAAAATCATGCGATTTAGATAAGTTTGGGAAAACATTCCCTTTTCATTCCCTGGAGGGTACGTTCTAGGTCTTAAAGGCCTACCTATTTCTTAAACTGTAGACAACTGAGTCCCCATTGAAAGGGACACTTCAGTCCAGGGCTTATAACTTGCTTCATAGTTTCTTCCCGTGAAGAATGTCCGATCGGAATCCCGACCTCCCAAGAGTGGCGGGGATCCCAATCCCGTCCGGTCGTTAGTTTGGACAAAAGACCGTCAGCCTGTTTTAGCTCTAAAATAGCTTTCGTTTTGTTTTTTGTCTCAAAAATTGTGGTAAAATTTATAATTTTCTTTAAATTTTCCTTGCGGCGACTTTGCAATTGCGCGCAAAGGAATTGATTTTTTTATATTTTACGCAGTGAAAATAAAGAAATTTCGAATTTTTAGTGCCGAATTTGGCATTTTTAGTGCCTGAAAATCCGGGGGCCTTAATTAAAACATAACCGGAATTAGATCTTTCACGGGGACAAGCATTTAAAATAGCAAGTGACACTTAATTAGTTGAGGAAAATGGGGGATGGATTTTTTCTTTTTTGATTTACGATATTTATTTATAGGAAAAATGCAGACAAAAAGAAATCAAAGAATGTGTAAAAGACAAAAATAATTCAAAAGATTGGTCTTAGGCAAAAAAAAGGATGAGAAAATTGCCGGGGGCAATTTTATTTTTAAAATTTCTATTAACAGTGGACAAATCAAAAAAGTTATTGTCAAAAACCCAAAATTCGGAAATTAAAGCTTTTTTAAGCTGACCCCCCCCCCCGACCGTCATAATCGCTAATTTATTCTCTTAATCGTTCCCTTTTCTTGATCGTGCCATCATTCAATCATCATTAGCAAGCATCATCACCAATCCGAATCGTCGTCGTCGTCGTCTTCAGTTTGGTCATATTCAACAATTGCTTTGAGCTTTTCGCTGGTGCTGCTGCCACTGTGTTGGAGCAGTTTTTGCTGTGCCAACTTTTGTTGTGCCCGTTGTTCATCAATAAAAATGCCCTTCCCTCTTCGCTGCATGATTTTTTCATCACTCTGGTGGGAAAAGCATTTTTTCCTCAAATTTTAATAAACAAAATTTTTTTAAGGGGCAAACAAATGGAAAAAATGGAAATTTTTAGAATTTTATTTCGGAATTTTGCGAAACTATACCACATTTGAGGCTGATGATGATGATGTTGTTGATGCTTGTGATTTTGGACGATTTTGTGCCGGAACGGAGCTTTTGGCAGCTGGTGCTGCACGCTCGCAACTCGTTTTCCAATTTGGGTCCAACCCGCGCAACAGTTGACGGGCGCACTTGCCGACCAGACGACGTCCCCAGCGGTAGGCCGGCTTCACCACATAGTTGGTGGTCAGCCTGTGAACGATGTACGTGTTCAATTTGATCTGATCAGCAGCTGTCTCTTATACACATCTAGATGTGTATAAGAGACAGCGATGTACGTGTTCAATTTGATCTGATCAGCAGAGGCGTTTCAATGAAAGCATTATTAAAGCTGTCTCTTATACACATCTAGATGTGTATAAGAGACAGCTAAAAAATGCGACATCAAGAAAATGTTTTTAAAAATCGCAAAAATTTTTAAAACTTATTTTTCTATTAATTTTTAATAAATAATATATGTAATTNCGGCAAACAGTGCACGGCCGGCATTCAAGCTGGCTGCTTTGGCGTAAGGTGCCGCTCTTTGTACGAGTTTGCCCGACTCGACAAGGCCACGGGATGCCATTCGTAAGCCCATGGCGAAACGCTTTTCAAGCAGTTCACTTGTCGTGGAAGGTGCCGCGCCGGCAGCCGCCAACGAATTTGTCGGTTTGTCATTAACAACCACCGTATTTGTGGGTACCGAACGCGTGCCAGATTTCTTTTTGTGTATTTTTACCTTTGCGGCGACATTGTCATCAACATTGGCTGATACTGTATCGATAGCATCAACAATCGGTACGGTATCGATGGCATCAGAAATTGGTACGGTATCGATGGCATCAGAAATTGGTACGGTATCGATGGCATCAGAAATTGGTACGGTGTCGATGGCATCAGAAATTGGTACGGTGTCGATGGCATCAGAAATAGGTACGGTGTCGATCGTAAGAATGTGTTGGAGGAAGAATAAAGCATAATAAAGGCATTTTTTGAAAGTTTGCGGCATAATTTGGCTAAAATTTTAGATAATAAATTTTATCATGCGACATTTCTTAAATTTTTTTATTTTGCATTTTTGGGGAGTAATTGAAATATGACCTCCTTCAATTCGGGTTCGACTGGAGGTCATATTCGTTTTTGTATTTTTCGTCCACACAAATTTCTTCAAAAATGAAAAAATAAAAAATTTTGGGATAGCGTCGCAGTATAATGGCAAAATAACTTTAACCTTTTTAGTAATAAATATAAATAAAATATATAATAAATGTGAATTTGGCTTTTGTGGTTGGATGAGAGCGAAAAGTTCCAAATCGAATCGATAATCCACTTAAATCAAATTATTACATCTAAAAAGCATTGAATACGTCACAAAACTCATTTCATTTCCTTCCCATAATATGTAAATATTTTTTGTCTGTAAACAAAATTATAATATTTATATTGGCATTTGTCATGACGTGTCACCAAAACATCCGGTAACTTTACGTCGACCCGCGCGACTTGTAGTCGTCCGTCCAGACACGATTTCGACTATTATTTGGGTTTGAAACATTTTCAGATTCCGGCACACAATTTGATTAAAGTTGCCGTGGCACATTCCCACATTTATCAGTGCTCTCGCCGATTTCCAATTTTTACACCGTAATTTGGCTTACAAAGTGCGATCACTTTTTTATTCCACCATTTTAATCTTTGAAAATGCGTTTTTTTTATTCATTCAACAAAAAAAAGAATTATTTTGTTGTATTATTTTTTTCCCCCTCCTTTTCTCCATATTTTGGTGGGTAATTTATTTCATTTCATTTCATAACCACTTTTTTTATCTTATCAACCAATGAATGCATTAATTGGGCACTCTTTTTGCTGGGGGGTTTCCCATGCAAACAACGTTTGGGTTGGTTGGTCTTCTTATCAGCACAGCACAGACATGGCTGGACTGCTCCGTCTTTATGGCGACTTTGGGGGGTTCCTTCTCCACCAAAGTTTGGAGCACTCTTTTTGCATTTGCGAAAATCGGTGCGACCGACTCCAATTGTCGAGAATAATTGCCAATTACTATGTCCAAACCGCTAACATCATTAGGCATTTTCTTCGTTGGTAAGCGCCGCATATTTTTAAATTCAAATTGTTGCCTCACCCCACCGGTTTACTGTTACAGTACTTGTGTCAGTCTGTGCTGCACTACAGTTTCTTCCATGGCACCGTAATGGCTGGTGGCGGGGCAGCACTGATGCAGAAAAGGTCCGAATTAGCCACAATATTCTAAAAGTCTGGTTGCGTGATCATCAGGGAGGGCTCCAATCAATTCATTCCCCCGGGGTGGGGGGGGGGGGGGGTCGTCCTGCTCGATCCAATAGTTATCCAACCTTCTTCGTCCCCTTTCATTGATCGAGCTTTGGCCTATTGGACTCTTTCCCGAGTTCTGATCGGGATTTTGATTGATTGAGGGAGGGGGTGACCCGCTTTAGTTGTAATTAAATTAGCAGAAAGTCGTCGGTGACGATGAAATTGCACAGTTTGGACGGGACACCGATTACACGTACAAAAGTGTGTGCCTGGTTGACGGAAAGCCGACATTGGTGGACGGCTTCGATTGCCGGCATCAAGGTGAACACATCGAAAGCATTTTCATTTTTTTGGTGTATGATTTGATTTTTAATTTTTGTACATTTAAAATTGATCGATTTTCTTAATTTGATTTGTTCCTAAAAGAGAGGGCATGATCAAAAACAAGATTATATTTAAATAATTCAAATGTTTAGTTGCCGTTGGCCGTTACAAAAATGCCATTAACATTACGGGTTGGTCGTATTTGGAGGTGTGGTGTCAAAGTTGAAGACCAAATGCCAGAAAATGTGAAAAAATGATTTGACAGGTCGAAACCAAGCCGGAGGCTGATCCGGACATGCAAGCATATGCCGCCGGCGTTTTGGAAGGTTTTTGAGTATATTGATTGATTGACCGGAGGGCTTTTGGAATATCATTTTCATAAATTGATCTTTAAGATAATTTAATTTAAATCGATATTTAAATTTTGTTTAAAATGTTGTAAACTTTGCCCCCCGCCCCACCAGGCATATTGACGCATCGCGTTCTGGACCTGCATCTGAAGAACGTGATTTACGACTACTGCACCGACTACCAGTCATATTGCAACAAGTTGAAGGCGTACCTGAAGCAGAACCTGGCCTATGTGCAGGAGAGGCTTGAAAAAGCACCAGAAGATGACGCCTACTGGCAAGGGGTTAATGGATTGATTTTTCAAATTTGTTTTTCCAAAAAAACGATTTTGTAGGTCAAGCGAGCTTACCTCCAGGTGACAGGCGTTTGGCATGGCTTCAGCGGGTCACCGTTCAACGTGTCCATCGACTATTCCCTTCACCCCATTCTGATGGTAAATTTAAATTTGCTAATTCTTTAAGAAATTTTTAAATGAAAGTTGAGTCTAGCGGTATTTTATGGCATTACACAAAATGCCAAGGCGCATAAATTAAGCAAATTTCCAATTTCATATGAATACCCATGGCGATTTCTACGAGCTCGAGACCAAGTTCAACAGAAGCAAAGATCCAAAAGATGAAGGCACTGGCGGACGATGCTCCGGACTCGTTAAGGTGAGCTTGAAATTTTTTTAAAATTTTGTATTCCAAAGATTAGGGTTGCTCGGGAGGAGGCAAGAAATGTCCCGAAAGCGATTTTGGGAAGTGAATGATTTTTTGGTTAATATGGTGTTTGAGATCTTGATTTCTGGTATCAAGATCAGTACATAATTGGGCGAAATGTGATTAATTGAAGAGTTTGGTGCTGAGGACATGAGGGTCGGACTCGGTGTCGGGGTCGGGATCGGGGTCGGGGTCTGGGTTGGGGTCGGGGTCGGGGAACAACCAATCTCCTCGTGTGTTAAGGTTGCGCCCAACAATGCAGACATTCTATTCTCCCAAGTCACAATGTGCGGCTTTGAAAGCCTTCTGCGTGTGCTGAAACTGTACAAATTTGGTTATGGTAATTGGATTTTTCGTGTTTTTGAATTTTCCCAAACCCGATCATGAATAATCCGCATTCAAGAACCCGCGATCAGAGGATTAATAGACAACATTCGATTTAGTTTTCAATTATTAAAAAAAAATTCCCCAAATAAGATCGGGCACTGTATCCTGGACACACGACTACCATATCCAGTTATCCCGGCCTACTGTATTCTGCGGATGACTTTGCACTGCTCAGCTCTGGATTGGTAAATGGAAAAACATTTTTTGGTTTTTTGCACCTCTTTTTAGGCTACCCTTGAAACGACAATGAAAATTTTCAACAACACACTTCTTGGAGAAATCACACCTAAAGGCGTGGTGCGTTTTGCCGTGTACCAGACTGATCAATTTGTGATTGGGAGCTTGGAATGAATTAGAGACCGGCCAAATCGGGATTGGCTATTCCCGAAAATCCCCCAAAATAGTCGGTCGGGATTCCGACAAATTCCGATCACGATCAATCTCGAAAATTTTTTTTTGAAGAATTGATTGGTCGGGATTTTGACTTGAGATTGCGATTAATCCCGAACAAATTTAAAAAATGCTCGGTCCGGATCCCGAATTCATCCTGCGGATCGGAGAAAATTCCGTCGGGATCTCAATCCTCTCCGGTCTCATAAATGAATCCAGAGTCCAGAAATTTCGGATTGGCACCCGGATAGACAAATCTATGGTCCCAGACCAGTCATTTTAACACACAGCTTCATTGCTGGGTGCGAGCAATTGTTTCGAATCAAATGGCTCGAACGGCACGCGAATGGTGCCACATTTTCAAACGGTACAATTCCGGCACGTACAACAACCAATGGCTGATCGTGGACTACAACAAGTTCAAGCCGGGCAAAGAGCTGCCGGAACACGGACTGTTCTATGTGCTTGAACAAATGCCGTAAGGAAATATACCGCTCGAGAGTCTCGAGCGATCTTACTAATTTTAATGAATTTTTCCTTTTAAAATTTTGGCACAATTTTCAGCACTCTCGTCCTGTACCAGGACCTGACGCAATTGCTGAAGGAGAAGAGATACTTTGCCAGCTATAATATCCCATTCTTCACGCGGATCAGTCGCATTAGCGGATTTGAACAAAAAGTACTTTATTTTGACGGGCATTTGGTCAAAAATAGTCAAAATTTCCAAATTATCCCTTCAGGGCAACGACTTCTACTGGTTCAGCTGGAAAACTTGCCCGAGGGCGAAAATTTTTGCCAGAGATCAGCACACCGTGGTGGATTTGGACAGTCTTACTAAGCTGATGCGGTGAGTTCGGAGACATATTTTATAGATTTGATCAGATCCGATCAGTCACATAAGGATCAATCAGAATTAGTGTGGCGGTTTTTGAAAATACATCATCGGCTTGGTTCGGTCTGGTCTGAAAGCGTAAAAACTCGGATAAAAATATTCCCTTAACGCAAATTATTCATTTCAAAATGAATAGCTAAAGCAATTAATTGATGCAATTTGGTTCCAACTTTTGCCCTTCAAGTTACAACGATTACACCCATGACCCGTACAGCCGTTGCAACTGTACGCCTCCCTACACGGCAGAGGCCGGTGCGTAAAACAAATAACAAAAAACCGGGATCAAATAATTATTCATTTAAATCCCCCCCCCCCCGATCATTCGGAGACGCCCCATATTCGGGGACGGCATGTCGGGGAATCGGGGAATCGGGGGGGGGGGATAAGGCCAAAATGTCAGTGGTCGGGCGCCAACGCGCGCAAGAAAAATATCAGCTAAGCTTATAGGAAAGACCTTTTAGCAATTTCCGCCCGAGGCGATCTGAACCCGGCAAACGGCACTTATGAAATGCCCGGCATGGGCCATGCCAACCATGCAGCGCTTGATTACAAGGTTAGATTGGGTCATCAATGTCTTTATCCGCAAATTTAAATTTGATCTATGGATTAATTTGATCCGGTCCAAATCAAATTTTTATGGAAATTTTCACAGGGCACCGACTACAAAATGTTCAAAAAGTTGCAATTCCGCGCATGGAGCGGCCCAACATATGACGACGTGCCGGTGTTTGACTGGAGAGACAGCGATTTGGTGAGCTCAAATTTTTGATCAACAATTTCTCCCAAAAACCGACTTTTTGGCCAAGCTCGAAGGATCTAACAACAAGCATTTAAACTTTTAGTTGTGAATAGAACCCTGCCGATCGAGTATCTTGTCGTCAAGATCTCGGACTCAAAATTTTTCATGATTCTTGATCGACCCGATTTTTTTTCAAGGTTTTCGATCGAAGTCTCGATCGGTCCTAATGTCCGGGCTCTAGTTTTGAGAATCTAAGCGATTAAACTCGCCACCTTTGAAATTTTTGACACTTTTTTGTTTAATGAAATAATTTTAACGAATCAAAATTTAGGCGCCTACGGTGAAACATTTCGGTCAGCCGCTGCGTTGGGACTTTTTGCCGGTGGACTACGAATGGGAGACGCTGTTGAACTGATGAACTTTCATCAAAATGTGTTGTTTAAATTTGTACCACAAAAGTTTTTTAAACGAATTTTATGATAATGATGGAATAGGCACAAATGTTTTTATGTCCAATTAAAAAATAAAACTATTTTGTTTTTTTGAAATTAAATTTTAAAATATAAAATTCAGAGCCCCAGCCGAATTGGGATTATTAGGATGTGTTTATGTAAAACTGCGATTTTTAGGTTGGGTTTGTTTCGGGGGACAATAAATATAATAATTATGAAACCAATGGATAAAAATGGTACACCCACATTTGCGGCGCAGACATTTGCGGCCCAGACTTTTGCGGTCCAGACATTTGCGGTCCGCTGAAAATCAGACATTTGCGGTCCGACTTTTGCGGTCCGACATTTGCGGCCAACTTTTGGGAAAAACCGGGACCGGGACTTCCCGGGACCAGAAAAACCGGGACCGGGACCAAGATTTTCAACCGGGACCGGGACTAACCGGGACTTTTCAAGGGAGAATTTTTTTTTGTAATGTTCACTGGTAAAACAAAAAAATTTTTGTTATTCAAAAATATCTTCCTCTGTCTTTAACTTCAATTTTATCCCATCATTTTTTTTGAGATTCTACTTTACTTTTAGGGAGGGTGGGGGTCGGCGGTGCCGATAGGCGCCGCCGAGAAAAATTTTTAAAATTTTGACTCAATTTTGTTAAAGAAATTTCATCAAAATTTTAGCAAAATTATGAATTTTGCTTCGGAATTTTGGAGAAAAACTGGTTTAAGTAAGAGTTGAGGATTGTCCGGCGGTGCCGACAGGCGCCGCCGGAGAAATTTTTACAAAAATTTTGCTCACATTAATTAAAAAATATTTAAAAAGTATTAAAACATTTTTATTATTGGTGGAAGATTACCTAAGTGAGTATGGAAAATAATAAATTAGTGTTGCACTAAAAAGGATTCGAACCCGACACAAAACATTAGACTTGTCGGAAGAAAAACCACTAAGACACCGAACCACTTGGTGGTCCACTTGTAAAAAAGATTGAAATTGTCGCTCGATGATGCCATCATTAGGGGTGTACATTTAGTCCCGGTACCGGTACCGGTCCCGTCCAACCCTATTTAAAATAATCAAACAAATAAGAAAGAGATCGTTGTTTTTTATCTGAGTCAATATAATGTTTTAACCTTGTTTTAGGAGTTTCCATAGCAGGCATAAAATCTCGTCACTTTTCTTCTTGCATTTTTGTTTTTTTAATATTTTTTTCGAAGAAGCATTTAAAATAATTTTGCTATGTATGCTTGAATATTAGGGTTGGACAAGACCGGATATTATCCGGGTCCCCCGGATAGCGGTTCCACCGGATCCTGGACACCCGGATACCGGTACCGGATAATTTTCCCAAAACACCCGGATACCGGTTCCGGTTCCGGTTCCGGATACCCGTTCTTGTCCAACCCTATTGAATATATAGGAATTTGTGGCAATTCTGTTGTATGCATTA
>MEIZ01000003.1:1166922-1211263 GCA_001723225.1 Globodera ellingtonae | reverse complement strand
TGACGGAATCATTTTTGTTTGTACTGTATAAGCGCTGTCTCTTATACACATCTAGATGTGTATAAGAGACAGGTGCTGGTGTTCTTGACCGAAATTACATATTATTTTTGCACCCACCGGAGGCGGTGGACTCACACGTAAAAGCACCGGGGGGGGGGGGAGACTTTGGTCAATTCGGCGGGCAATGCCCAACGACACAACACAGTGAATTAACTAACACAAAACGCGGGCAGCAGCGAATGGAAAGGGGAAAAAACAAAAATAAGGTATTTAAAATTGGAACATTTAAAAAAGTAAATGTGTTGTAAAAACAGAAAAATTTTACTGGATTTTTCATGGCATTTTTCTCTTGTTCTAAACACCCGGGGGGGGGGAGGGCTAACAAATATTTCAAAAATTTAAATTGCGGGATTTTGGAAAGTCAAAGCTTGGGATTTGCCCATGCACTTTGGTCTCAAAAATGCCATTACCGGACCAATAATAAACAGAGGCGTCTGAAAATATTTTGTTGTTTAAATTTGAACGGCTTTTCCCCACTCACCAAATTCCATAGTACCAAAACGCGATGTATGGCATTATTTTTTGTCAACATAACAAAGTGGCACAATAAAGTGCAAAACTTCATACCAGTGCCTAATGAGCGTCTGAGTAGCATTTTTAGAACAGTACCAAAATTGGCTATTTAGCACTTTTATTTTTTCTAAGCAAACAATTTTTTTTTGTTGTTGTTTTTGTTTTAGTGCCCAAATGCGTCCGTCCCGGTGTCCCCTAAGGCGCCACCACCAATGTTTTTGCCACCTTTTTGCCATTGCAATTTATTATTTACACAACCACAACGATAGGTAGATTAGTAAGTAATGTATCTCCTAAAGCTCCAACTTAATCCGTTGTAGTGAAAATGAATGTGTGACCCCCCCCCCCCCACGGGGGTCCAACGATTAGAAAACAAATTGTTTGGTTGACTCTTTTAATTAACAAAAGATCGGTGGGGAACGGGGGATGCCCGCGGGAAAAGTGCAGGATGCACGGTCCCGTAAACACGGGATTGCCGTTTAAATATTTAAAATTCGCGTTGCCGGAATTTTATTTTACCGTACTTTACACCAAACACACATCACCGCATGAGACAAATGATCCCATGGACAAACGGTTTCCTAAGAAAAATCGGACAAAATAGTAACAGATCATTTCAGCTCCAGTCTTTTCGTCACTGCAAAATTTAAATGTGTGGCGTAAAATCTAATTCCCTAACAAACAATATGTGTTGCCGAAAAATTAAAATTTTAGTGTTTCGATAAAATTCCTCCCTTGAAAAGTCCCGGTTAAAAATCTTGGTCCCGGTTTTCTGGACCCGGAGAGTCCCGGGTTTTTCCAAAAGCCCCCGTCCCGTACTATACCCTAATTAGAACAGAACTCTTCCCCGTCCAACACTTTGTTCCATTTATTCATTTAAATGACCGCTGTTTTTTTAAATTTCGCTCGGAAAAGAAATCCACAAATGGAGGGAAACTTTTGGCATTCGGATTTTTGACATTCGGACGATTCGACATTCGAACCGGTAGAAAATTCGATCATTCGTCGTTGTCTTTAGAAGCATTTTGACCATTTCAAAAAAAAAGAATTTTCGAACGACAGAAAAGCGAACGAAGAATCGAATTAACAATTTGTAAAAAAAAGAAAAGAAAAAATCGACTTTTGAAAATTTGCGCATTGTCCAAATTCGGCTCCGGCGCTTAAAATCGGTCAAAATGGTGGTCAGATTTGAATTCTAAGCCCAAGATAAGCCCTAGAAACTCGTTTTTATGCGTTTTTTTTTGATTAAAATTTTTCTCAAATATAGAAATGTGCAGAAGTTGAGAATGTGATAAGACGAAAAACCAAATTTGGAACGCAAAACTACAAAATTTATGGAAAATTTCATGTTTTATTATTAGGGACGAGATTTTCAGGTTTTAACCTATTTTTTTTGCAGAATATAGGATCATAAGAGAAGCCCGGAAATAGCATTCATTTTGAAAAATTTTACAATTAGAGCGACTTTTTAGTCAATATAAAACAATATTTTGGCTTTTTTGAGATTTAGACATTTTTCTTGAGAAAAATGTAATTTTTAAGCATTTCCGAAAATTTTTGAAGAAATTCAATATTTCAGGTAGTTTTTCCCAAATTTTCTTAAGAAAGATGCAATAAAAACGAAAAATGTACCCCTTAAAATCAAAAAAATTGTTCAAACCAAAAATGCACCCTCTAAAAAATGACTTTTCAAAATTTGACCTTTTTCGAATTTTTTTCAAAAATGCAAATTGAAGACAATGAGGAAGATAATTGAATAATAAAAAAAATTTGTTTAAAATCCTGTATGAAAGATGTTTTGATTTTTTTGGTAATATTAAAAAATCCCGCAATCCCGCGCGGGATCCCGCGAATTTAAAATTCGGAATTTTGCGGGGTTTATCCCGCAAATCCGCTCTCGCACGACTTTCCGAAAAAAATCCCGCAGCGGGATCCCGCAAATGCGATTTTGCCGCGCTCTAGTCGGCGGTACCGATCAGGGATGTGCTCTGTTCTGTTCTGGTTTTCTGATTTACCAGAATTTCTGGGGATTTTGGGCACCAGAATTCTGGTTTTTTAGAGTAAAAACCAGAAAAAAGCCAGAAATTCTAAGTTAAAATTTTATATACAACACCATTTACAAATAGCAATTTTTGCAAAATTATTCATTTTGGGCCAATTTACTTGACAAATTGATCAAAAATCAAAAAAATTTTCCCGGCGGCGCCTATAGGCACCGCCGACCCACCCGCGCACCCAAAAGAAGCAGAATTCGCAAAATTTGCATTTTTGAAAAATTTAAAAATCGACAAAATTTTCGAAATTTTTAGAAATTTTTCTACCAAAATGTTAAAAATTCTAAAAAATTTACTGAAAATTGAACTTTTTTGGAAAAATTTGCTAAGAAAAATGCAATAAAAAACCCAAAAAACACACCCCTAAAATCGAACTTTTTGGAGGAAAATTGCTTAAGAAATATGCGGGAATGATTAATTTCTGTTCTGGTTTTCTGAACCAGAATTTCTGGTCGTTTTGGGCACCAGAATTCTGATTTCTGGTTTCTGATTTTTTTTATGCAACCAGAATTCTGATTTCTGGTTTCTGATTTTTAAAAAGTCGACAGAGCACATCCCTGGTGCCGATAGGCGCCGCCGAGAAAAGTTTGAATTTTTGATGGAATGTGTTAAGGAAATTGGTCAAAAAATTGCAGATTTTGAGCAATTTTTCACCTTGAAAAAAATAAAACTTCTTCATTCGTCCCCTACCCTTTGTGGGGCGGGGGGATATAGTTGATTGGGTACCAATCTGGATCGGCGGGAGCGGTGGCAATGGGTACAATCCCGGGTTGTCGGTAGTAGAGACCGGTAAAACTGATTGATCCCGGTTAATCTCGATGCCAATCCAATTCCAATAATCCCTCAAAAATAATCGATCGAAACTCCGTCGGTCGGGATCCCGAAAAAATTGCGACGGGAAACTCGTGGATGGCATGCCGAAGAGATAAGCAAGCCGATTAAGGCCGGGCATCGGGCCCTGCCCCTGATCGGTGGGATATAACGCGTCAGGGTTCTTGAGACTGAACACGTCTGGAAACAATCCTATTCCTAATCCGTAATCCCGGCATAAAAGAATTATGCTAAGATAACAAATAATATAAATACAACAAATTACATGTACAATAACATCCGCGCACAATGTACTTGCTTGCCTTGCCGGCTTTATCTGCAGGAATTTGCATTTGTTAAATACTAATTTTGCACATTACACACATTAGTAGGGCTGGGATTATATTGACCGCTCTAATTTTAAAATTTTTGAAATGAATGCAATTTTTGGGCTTCTCTCGTCTAACCTTGTTCCCAAAAAAAACATTATAAAAAATAAAAATCCCAGCCCTACACTCATCAGCAAGCAGAAGAGCAGGGCGTTCAGTGATGAGAGAAGCGAATGTGTTTAGGGTTTGTCCGGCACATTCGCAAGTGTGCCGCCCTCTTTTTTTAGAATTAACTACATAAACCTTAAACCGGTGCCTTCGGGTCGAATTGAATTTTAGCCTCCGGCAACGAAATTCTTTTTTCATAATTTTCAAATGTTTCTATAAATGGAAAGATCGCGCACATCGTTTGCTCGTCTTAAATAAACTCTCTCAATCGGCTGAGTGGTTTCAAAAGGGTGAACCTTTCTGACGGAATGTGTTCATTCCGAATCAGAGCGCCGAAGTCCGTTCCAAGAATTAATGGTAAATGGAGGGGATTAGTGTGTTGGTCCTCCTCTTCATTCCATGCTAAAAAAACAATCACTAATGGGGGGAAAGCCGGCGGCGCCCTCAACCCGGTGTGTGTCGTCAGCCGCCAGCTAACCCCCGGGGGAAAATTCAGCTACCGTACCCCCCCCCCCCGCTGCGCGAGCATTTTTGCAACCCATTAACCCTTAATAGGCAGCAGCCGCCTCTCCGGGAGCAAAGCACCGCTACACTGTCATGAGACTATAGGCCCGGATTAAGAGAACAGAAAAAAAGCACAAAAAAGTGTCAAAATATAAGGGCAAAACTTGCGCAAATGGGACGTTGACCGACTACGTTTCTGCCGCGCCTTGGGATAAATATAAATATTAATTTTGGGGCTCAGACAGCGACAGCAATTAGTCATGGCTTTTGGTTGCAATTACCCAAACATCACATTCTTCCATCGCTTCCGGCGCAAAAATGAGTTTGAAAGCTGAATGTTTCGAAAATAAATCCAAACAACTCGAGAGTCCACCCAATCCCGATGTTTTCAAACACTTGTCCAGGATATGAGGGACAAGGACCGACGACGCGATTTTATGCGGAGACCAAACACCGATTTTCATCTGTCCGAAGAACGGGAATTAAAAAAACAAATATTTTTGGGGCCAAAAAATCTCGGGCGGCCGGCACGATTCCATGGTTAAGTTTCTAAAATTAAATTTTAAACATTTTCAAACAAAAAACATTTTTAAACTGATAAAAAAGGCTTGACCGGCTTACACCGACGCGGTGACGGTTTGCTGATTAAATTGTTTAATCTCGGAAATCCGTGTTCAAAAGCGCGCCGATTAACAAACAAAATCCAAAATTTTCTTTCTCTTTTTCATTATAAAATATATTTTGCAATCTTTTTGATGAAAAAATGTGTCCCCGGATTAAACGTCACAGCTTCCAAACACGATTAGCAAAAGTTTTCTGCAATTTTGGTTCCCTTCCATTAAGAATCCTTAAAGCCTTTAAGCTTTCCACAATTTGTACTTTTGAGAAGAGTTAAAAGAGTAGAACAGGAAGCTCTAAATAGGCCCAATAAAAACACTAAAAAGTGTCAAATTTGACTTTTAACAAAAGTCGCGCACTTGAAATTTTTATAGTGCCCATGTGCCAAGCATTTGTTAAGCACGTGCCGAGAATTTGTTTGGCTTAATTTGCGTGCCATTCATCAATGTGACGCTTTTGCGCAGAAATTAATTAAAAAAAGGAAAGAAGAAATAATACCAAATTGGATGTGGGCTAAATTGGTTAAAAGGTAAACAGAGATCATTTGGACCAATCTTAAGGTAAAAATGCCAAAGAAATAGAAACAGCTATGAATGTGGACTAATTAAGAGGAAATGCCGAAAAAGGTTAAGAAAATGCCAAACAATCGGAGGAATAAAATGTAAATTTAGGTTGATAGAAAATGCCAAAAAATTTTATGTGGCTAAAAATGATAGTTGGATTAATAATGAGTAGGGATCGGATTATATGCATTTTGCATTTTTGTTTTCTCATATGCTTTGATGAATACGGCTTAAAAATAGCCTTTTCACGTTGGTTTGAGCTTTTTTGGTCAAGTTTAAAAAAACATATTTTTCATATTTTGGGGGTTCGCGCATATTTTTGCATATTTCGAGCATATTTTGGCATATTTTGCATATTTCGAGCATATTTTGGCATTTTTGTTCAAAAATTTGTAAAAATGAACCCAAATCATGGATTTCTGGCTGTTTTTGAAAAATAATTCATATTTTTAACGATAAGTTTTAGTCTTTCGAAAAAAATGCTTGAAGAATTGAACATTTTCATAAAAATAAGGGGAAAAATAGCGGCGCTGAAATGGTGCAGCGCTCGAGTGGCTGGCGCAGAGATGGCCAGCTGGCGATGAATTGTCCTGACAGTTAAAATTCCGGAACTTTTTTCTCAATTTGTTCAACTTTCCAAAAATACTAAAATAATATGCGAAAAGGCTTTAAACCTACTTATCAGACGTTAAAAGATGAAAAAATTAAGTATTAAGCAAAGTAGTGTACTAAAAGTGCCATTTTTCGATGCATATTTCGGCATTTTTGGTGCATATTTCGGCATTTTTGGCATATTTTGGTGCATATTTTGGCCTTTTTTTGGTGCATATATATGCGCATATTTGGCGATTTTTGGTGCATATCGGTCCGATCCCTAATAATGAGATAAAATTGAACGGCGATCGAGAAAATGCATATTTTAAATATAATTCCCGGTCAGTGCGCCAAGTTAAAAAATAATAAATTTTTAAATCAAATTAAAATAAAAAATGTATTCTAAATCGCTTATACAGTACAAACAAAAATGATTCCGTCAGATTTTTCGTCCTATTCCAATTAAATACTTAATTATAAATAATTGGGTGGACGAAAAACAATTAAATTTATATGAAATGACGCAAAATGGGCTGAGTAATTTAAAAGAATTTTTGTTTTTCAATTTTTAATTAAGTAAATAAAATGCGTTGCCCCCCCCCCCATTTACTAATGAATTAACTTTCTTCTCACTTTTACGGCAGGTGGTTTCTCCATTATTTAATGGCCAAAAAAGTGTTCGCGCAGCAAATTGATGTTTATGAGTGGCCCCATACGTGCACATGTAAATGAATGAATGTATTTATTATTTATTTATTATGTTATGTTGTTGGAACCCCCACTATTTGTGGAACTGTTCAAAACGAGAAAATTAATGATGAAAGAGAATTGAAATCCAAGAAAAAAGAATGGGCAAATTTCTTTTGAAACTGAAAACTTTTTTTGGGAGGGGGGGGGGTTCAAATTTTCCCACGTCGTCGGGGATTTTGGAGATCGAAGAAGCCCAAAAATAACGGATTTTTGAGTCCCAAAAGTGTGGTTTAATCATCGGTAATTCTTGTAACTTTGATCCCTTAAATTCTTACGGACTTACCAATTTGTTAAAACCTCTAAAACTGCTGAAGTGTTTTGGTTTTCAATAATTGGTATTTAAAAAAAATTCCTAATTGGAGGGACAGACGATTTTTGAAATTTAAAATGTTTTATTGAAAAACGGAGATTGATTGGCGGCACATTACAATTGTGACTATATACTAATTAGAGCTAAATAAATAGAGAGACAAGCAATTTAATGATCAATGGAACATCATTGAGCTCAATTGGCTTCCGCCGCCCCAAAATTCGACTCGCCTTGAAACCTGAAAAAATGTTTAATATTTAATATTAGAGCCTAAATCTCGTCGGCTGTAAATAACGCACTTAATTGAGCATAAACTGTTTATTGATTTACAATTTTGGATTTTCCACTTATTCCAATTCGCATTTGGCGCCCGTCCGGTGCGCCATTTCGATGTTTAAAATTTTGCATAAAAAATTTGTTTTTTTTAAATTTGATAATCAAACCGGTTTATGCGATTTTTAAATTTGATCAAACAAATTTTTTTTAATACATTTTTAGCTTTGTTTTTTAAATTTTGCTAATAAATGGCGAGTTTACACTCACCGGCTGTCCGGTGTGTCGGCGTTTTCGTCCCGTGGAGCCGCAGCAGTACATGCGACGTTCCTGCTCCACCATGTACTTCTCCATCTCGGCTAACGCGCTGAACATCTGACGCTTCTTGCGTCCACAGCAGCAACATTGTTGCGGCGGTGGCGGCGGCGGCGCAGGAGCTGCCTGCTGCTGACAGCAGCAGCAACCGCCGCCGCCGCTGGGTAGTCCGGTGGCATTTATTTGGTGGTTGTGGAGCAGCACAAGAACTCCGAGCAGTACAACCAGGGAAAGCAACAACATTTGATTGAATCGAAGAACCATTTGGATAGAAAAGGATATGTTTTGGAGCTGAAAGTTTTTCAATTTAAGAACCCAATTGAGTGTGTTCTGCTTCTTCTTGGGAAGGATTTAGATCAATCATGACGATCAATGTTTTGATTATGCCTTTGATCACAAATTCAGATCAAAAACTACAAAGGTCAAATCATTGTTTTGGTCGAAGATGCGTCAAATCAAAGTGGAATTTGGGCAAATCTCTTGTTTTGGTTGGAGATGCGTCAAATCAAAGTGGAATTTGGGTAATGAATGAAGTCCAGTTGATTTTCTGTGGCACTTTTATACCAAAAATTTTTGGCGCCTCGAGCAAACGCTCTTGCGCTTCTCGTCCCGCCCGATGACAACTGATCAGATCAGCTAATGTGTGCACGCGCGCACATATCCCGTTCCACCGCCTCATCCAACGCTTTGTGTGTGCCCTAACAAAGTTCAGAGGGAAGATGCTCGGCTTGCTTGGCTGGTTTGTTCAGATCAGTCAGTGGAAGGGCGTAAATCAAATTATCCGATCAAAAAACGCATTAAATTGGATCATCAAAAAAAGCATCGTGATTGCAGCAGAAGCAAGAAACTGAAGAGCAGCATTCTTCTCGCCATCATCACAATTATGGGTTAATTTCTGTTGCACGGATCACCAGAAATGGCGTCGCTTAATCAAATAAAATATAAATTAATAATCGATTTAAGTACATTATTTTTTCCTCAAAAATGTTGGGTTTCTTAGCATTTTGGTTTTTTGCACTTTGGGATTTTGTTTTTTTCTGAAATTACGACAATGCGAAGGTTTACAATAGAGATCGGCCAAAAGATAGGGATCCCGGCCTAAATCTCAACGCGTCAGGGTTCTTGGGACTGAGAACACAGAACAATCCCCCCCCCATCCCCTCCAGAAATAATCCTGTCTCTTATACACATCTAGATGTGTATAAGAGACAGNTAATTGGAATAGGACGAAAAATCTGACGGAATCATTTTTGTTTGTACTGTATAAGCGCTGTCTCTTATACACATCTAGATGTGTATAAGAGACAGCCCGACACCATTTCATTCCTAATCCGTAATCCGGCATAAAAGAATTATGCTACAGCAACAATTAAGTAATACTACAAAGTACACATTCGCGCACAATGTACTTGCCGGCCTCTATGTGCAGGAATTTGTATTATTAAATTAAATTATTGCACCAAAACATTTGTTTTTTGAATATTACACATCAGCAAGGAGAAGGGCAGAGCATTCAGTGATTGATGATGAAGAGTTTGAGGTTTTGGAAGAGCGCGGAACCGAACTACATTCATTCACGAATTCCACGTTTTTTTTAATTAATTTTTGTTTTTTTTTTGCTTTAAATCAATAAAAATAAATTACTATCGATTTAAGCCAGAGGCGTGCCAACTGTACTTTTTTAAAAGATTTGTACTGTTTTCAGCTCGGCACTGATTTTGTACTGATTTTCAGGATAATTCGTAACTTAAATATATTTTTTAACTTTTAAAATGTACTGATTTTTGACCCTAAAATCTGTTATTTTTGATTAATGTACTGTTTTTTAAAAGCTTTTGCTGGCACCCCTGATTTAAGCACAGTGGTCGGATAAGTCCAAAGTAAAAATAAAGGATAAGATATATTTATATCAAAAAACTTTGCTGGTCAAATAAAGGACACACTAATTTGTAAGTTAGTTTTGAAATTTTTCAAAAAGAGTTTAAATCGCTTCTAAATGTTTTCTAAGTCTCAAAGAAGAATAATGTAAATTTGAATCGGTTCAGAAAATCATTTCGCAGGCGCTTTTGCAAAAGGACAAATATGCAAATTTTATTTATGTAAATTCTCTGCGCTTAAATTCGTAAAAGAATCGCTTTTTACTCATTTCTCTCTGTTTCTTGAATTCATTTCTCATGTTTTACTTTTGCACTTTGTTTATCGATTGGTCGTCGACTGAATTTGTTGCACAACGGACATTTTTTGTCGCTTCTTCCGTAGTAACCAGGGCCTCCAGATTTGAGGTTTTAGCCTCATTTTGTGGTTTTTTGATAGTCCGATGAGGCTAAATTTTTAAAATGAGGTTTAGCCTCATTTTGTGGTTTTTTGGAGTTTGATGAGGTTTTTTGTGGCTTTTTGGAAATTTCACTGATAAATGGTAAATTTCTATTAAATTTTGAATATTTGGCGTAATGTTTTTCCATTTTTTCTGTGTATTTTCATTTTTAATGAAAAGCGTGTTCCGGTTTGAAATAATTGGGAATTTTCTTAATAAAAAACCTCATTTTCAATTTTTTTTTAAAGCAAAAAAGCATCAAATCTTCTGCAAATTTATTTGCAATCTCTTAACAAATCGAGTCAAAAATGCGAAAAATTTTCTCGGCGGCGCCTATCGGCACCGCCGACCCCCCCCCCACTAAAAAAGTATTTGGGAAAACCGCGCGCAAAAAAAACATGATTTCAGCAAAATGAGGTTTTTTGGTCATAAATGAGGCTTTTTCGCCTGCCAAATGAGGCTTTTGAAAATTTTCATTTGGGAGCCCTGGTAGTAACGCATTTGAAGAACAGTCGCAAATCACTCACTGTCTGTCTGCTTCTGCATCTCTGCGAATAAACTCCCTTAAAAGTCATTTTTTTGAAAAAAATTGCTAAGAAAAATGCAATAAAACCCAAAATGCACCCCTAGAAATCGACTTTTTTCCGGTATCCCCCCCAAGCAAAATCCTAAATATGTACGCGCCTGCGACCACCTCGTGCCAAAAATATCTATTTTGCCGAATTTTTGAATATTTTGTAAAATGAATCCTTATTTCGGACCCCAAAATCTTATTTTTTGTCCTTGATGTCCTTATTTTCGAAAATTTTCGATACGAACCCTGTCTTTAACGCATTCAGTCACGCTCATCGAAAATACAAAATGGAACCATCCAAAAGCCAAGCTTCGTCGAAGACTGTTGCTGATCAGACCAAAGGTAAAATGGCATTTTCCACGAATTTAATCAAAATTTTAATTGGGTTTTCTCCTTGCAGACAACAAGTACAAACGCAGTAGTCAAATTTTGTTCCGGATGCCAAAATTCAAGGAATTTTCTGCTGGACGTGGATTGAAGGCAGTACTCAGTGCCCCGGTCGTGTACATCAACGGATTGCCGTGGCAAATCGAAATTAATCATTGTGAAGCGCACGTTGGCATTTTCCTACATTGCGATGGCGATAAAACGGGTGGGCGATTTTAGGGATTTATGCAAATGCCATAAATAATAAATAATCTTTTAGACATGGCCTGGAGTTGCCGTGCGGCTTACCAATTCAGCGTTGTTTCTTGCGAGAAAAGCATTGAATGTCGTATGAAGGAAGGAAATCTGGACAGATTTAACCTTTACACAGCCAATGGTCGTAGTTGGGGCAGGCAGAAATTTGTCAAATTCGAGGTGAACGAATAAAATGGCTAATATTTTAAATATTTGTTTTATTTTATAGGAATTGATGGACCCGAACAATGGCTTATACGATGAGAAGGCGGACACCGTGACGTTCAAAGCCGAAGTGGTCGTGGAAGAGCCCAACAGAATGCCGTAAGTTTGTTTTTAAAATTGATCTGATCAGATCGGCAAGTTCTACTGATCAGAGGATATACCTCTTGGGTAGTACGTACACCTGCAGTTTACATGGCCCAAAAAAAAATTTTTTTAACAAATTTTTTTTTTTCAAGTATTCAAAGCCTAAAATGGTGCTTCTAGGGGTATTCGGGGGCCTGGATTCTGAATCTGACATTCATTTCGACCAATTTCGAACCCCGGATCCGAATTCGAATCATTTTTAAAAATTTTCAAAAATCAATTTTAGCCTCAAAATCATTCAAAAAGCCACAAAATTACAACGCAACGACAAGACCCAATTCATGCTTTATGAATGATTTGTTTGGGAAATTTTGAATTTTTGAAAATGTTCGAATTTGGGTCCGGGGTTTGAAATTGGTCGACACTTTTTGATTGGTGTTTGTTAAATTAAAAAAATGTTGTAAAAAATTTTTTTTGAGTATATAAACTGCAAGAGTACCATTTCTTGATCGGTCCAATCCAAAACAATTTCCGCTCCTTTTTTCATTTTCTGAATTCAACTTTTGTTTTAGCAGAATTCGTTATGAAAACGCATTGCGGGTCAATGGCAAATTGGTGAATGTGAACAAATACGTGAGTTTAAATTAAAGTTGAATATATTCTTTGTAATTAAACAATTTAAATTTCAAAATAATTATCTTTATTTAAACAATTTCAGCTGTTGGCCGCTCACTCAAAATTTTTCCGAACTTTGTTTTTTGGACAAAACGCGGAAGAAAAGCCAAAAATTCAAATTGACGAAATTCCGGATGCAGTCGATAATTTTGAACGACTCATTTCAACGATCGATTCACAAGGCGTGGATTTGGACGGTAAAAAGTTTGAATTTTGGCTATTGAATAATTTATTTTCTCATTGGGCTAAGGGAGACAACTGACAAATGAGCACCGTCTGATTGAGTCAACAAATTTGGAAAAATCAATATAAGAATTTGTGCTTATGTTGTCAAGCTTTCTGATTGATTTAAGAAGCCTAAATTTGTTCGCTCAATGGCCCGCTAATAACGGAATTGCAAAAATTATATTCTTTTAATTCAGATGAATTCATTGAGAACGTTTTGCTGTTGGCTAATCGATTTTTGTTGGGCTCCGTTGAGAATCGATGCGTTCACTTTCTGATGACGAAAAGCAAAATGTCGGCCATTTCCAAATTCCGATTGGCACATCAGTACGACATTATTGGCATGAAGGTCCGAAATATGTAAAATAAATATAAATAAAATTTAATTCAATTTCAGAAGAAAATTTTGGCGGAGATGACCAAAGAGGACTTTTTGATTGCCGGGGAGGATTACATGGACAATTATTCGGAAAACGCCAAATTGGGGGAGGAAGCAATGAAAGAACTGGGTGAATGCCACAAGAAACTTTTCGGCACGGTGAAGACTGAAGAGAAGAGATCAAATTGATTGAAAATATTGTAATTAATAAAAAAATATCATTTTCATATGATAAATTAGGGACTTTTATTCAAAAATTGAAAAATTGTTGGGCCTATTAGGGTTCAGGTTGAGGCCGGGCGATTCTCCTGTCGTTCATCGGAAAAAAAAGTCGCAGAGCCTAGCGGTTTTTAGAGGGTTTTAATGGCCTATTTATCCCTCGAGGCGGGTTTTGCAGAAAATTTTCCAAGCCCTTAGGCGCTTTTTCCAAAATGACACCCATTTTCAGTTTAGGGAGCTTCCGGATGTCCGCGTCTGATAAATTTAGTGCAATTATCTTTTTTGATCAGTACCCAAAGTTGAGCTTAAATAATTTTATATGGATTTTTGGGCCATTATTTTGAGAAACCATTGGAAAGGCCACAAAAAATTAAATTCTACAAAAATGTGAAACACGCTATTCAAGAACGATTCGTTCACTTGGTCGGGGCAGTACGTGTGTTAATGTTTAATTTAAAATTTCCCCCATTTATTAGTCAAATTTAATTTAAATTTTCTTAAGAATTGAAACAAAAATTTAAACTGAAATAATAAATAAATAATTGAATGATGATAAATGATGTGATTAGCACATAATTATGTTTTTGGCGCCTCCGCGTTCGTTCTTTTGGCTGTAAATAGAATAATAATTTGTCCATGTTCGGAGCGGCCTGGCCTCTGATCAGAACATTTTTGTGCCAAAATGGTTGAGTGCCCAAAATTCTAAACGCTTCGACACCTAAATTTTGAGAATATTTTGAAGCTTTTGCAAAAAAAAAATTGTTTAATTTCGGCCACTCACCGGTGCGCCGATGGCACGTCGTTTTCGACCAGTAGCTGTACAACAGGAAACACGACGCTCCCACTCCATCAGTTCGCTAAGCACCCCCTGGCGCTTGCGGCGTCCACAACAGCTGGACGGCGGCGGTGGCGCTGCCGGCGCGCTGTTGCAACAACAGCACATGCCGCTCTTCGGCATTCCGGTGGCATCAAGCAGTACAACGAACGCAAGCAGTACAACAAACAGTGCGGGTGGGATGATGAAGCGCATGTGGGACATATTAATTTTGTGCTTTATCAGAGGAGAAGCGGTTTTTGCTGCCAAAGAAAATAGTTAAAAAACATGATTACTAGAAAATTTTCCATTTTCTGACATAAAATTCAAATTTTCGAGCTAATTTTTTGAAATTGTTGAAAACATGCCAAAAATTTTGATCTTAAGAACAATAGTCAACGAAAAATCGCTTTATGTGCGTTAAAGACGGACAGAAAATGTCAAATTTCTGATCACCACCGATCAGTGACAAAAAATGGTCAGTATGTGAAGAATAAACCATTGGAAGATTGCCTATATAAGCGCATTTTTGTCCACCGCACAAAATCTCGTTTTGTTTCCACCATTCTCGATTGGACTGCTGCTGATTTGAAATGCGGATTTGGGATCAGCCACAGCAATTTGTCACACCAAAAATCTTCTGATCGCGGCATATGCCAAAACCCGTTTTTGGGTGATCGCGCAAATGCAATTGCCCCCCCCGCCCCCCGAGGCGTCCGAGCAATTTCCGCTAATATCCCTTCATAATCTCGACATCGGATGCGTGATGAAAGTGAGTGGTGATTAGCGGCGAGAACAACAATTTTTATTATTGTTCAGAATTTGATAATTGTCGTGGAAGAAAGCGGAACGGCGATGGACGAAGGCGTCGATCGCCACAGGACAAAGTGCAAGAATAAATTGCTTCGGGGGATAAACGATAAAGGACATAAAATTGGCTATTGTATTTGGTGTATCAACAACGCCTATTATTTATTAAGCGTAATTTGCAACAAAAATTTTCTTCCATTTTATTCACATCGACGAAAAAAGCGATCACTGATCGCGGCAGGTTAGTGAATCGGGCTACTGTACCAACAAATCCAGCCCGGTACTATAAAAAGAATCAAAAGTTACGATTTTTGGAGTTTTGTGGCCATTTTTTTGGCATTTTTTTCAAAAATCCATCTCTGCGCTACGCTGAACCCGAGACAATTTCCTGCTAAACATTGAAATGCCGCGGGATCAGCGCCCACGTGCCCTTCACGTCAGACTGTCCGTCTTCAAGTAAAAATAATTAAATTACGAAAATAATTTTGCTGGGATAAATAATGGATAAAATGGACGAATCAAAGCGTTGTCGTTGTTGCAAAGTTAACCAAGTATATGTGTGTTTAATAATGGACGAAAAGATCCAAATTCAAGATAAATTTGCTTACTCTGAACAACAATTTTCGGATTAGCGAATGCATTTTTTTCATCAAAATAATTGTTAGAAATAATTTTTAAAAATTGCTTTTTTATTATACCAAATTTAATGCATTATAATTTGATAAATAAATTAAAATTCAGGGCATTTAAAATACAAAATTGGTTTGAATTTTTTTGGCTAAATTATTTTCTCTGTCCCTAACAAAAAAGAAAAAAGCGATTTATATTAATTAAAAGTTTTTTTAAAATTTTCGTCCCAAATCCGGGCCGCCGACGCCGCCGCCGCCACGGCACTCGTCGACGTCGTCCGCGGCCGTTTTTCTGTCCCTCCGTTGGTCCAAAAAGTCAAAAATTTGGACGGCTCCGCGCCCCACAAATTCGATGTTGGCCCCAATTTCCATGCGAAGCTCCTTCAGATAGGCCAATAGTCGGAGGTCCCTCAAGTCGACGGCATTTTCTCGCTCAAACGCGTCCAACTAAAAAATGGCACACAATTAGCCCCATTCTTTCTGCAATTTTTGGACTAATTTTCCATCAAAAATAATTTTGTGATTTATTTAGAACAAAAATAAAAAAACAAAATTGGAATGTTTAGGAACAAAAGTTTGAGCGCGTTGCTACCCAACTGCACCTCTTCGAGTTCGCGCTCGCTTTGCATCCTTTTAAATTGGCATAATGTAAATTTATTCAGAATGGCAATGGCAACAAAAAGAAGACAAAACATTACCATTTGGTGACATAAGTGAGCACAACCTTAACAATAAAATAAAAATTAGGAAGGAGACTCCCAGGGGGACGGGGGGGG
This sequence comes from Globodera ellingtonae, assembly GCA_001723225.1. Lineage (NCBI taxonomy): Eukaryota > Metazoa > Nematoda > Chromadorea > Rhabditida > Heteroderidae > Globodera > Globodera ellingtonae. The sequence goes on along the minus strand of MEIZ01000003.1, from coordinate 1,195,057 downwards.
GGGGATGGGGGGATTCCGATTCCGTTTTCCGCTCTCTTTTGGGATTTTTTTCCCCGTTTTGCGTTAAATTCCATGCACAAGAAAAAAATACCCGCAATTTTTTTTGGCATTTTTTCCGTTTTTTTATGTTTAAAACGTTTTCATTTTCAGTTTTTTTCAAAATGGATGCCCGCCTATCCACCCAGATTAGGACTAGAAAGGTTCGTCGAGACTCTATTTGAATCGCGATTTTTAAATTATTCTCAGATCTTTTGTGAACATAAAGTCACTTGGGAGGAAGCGAAAAAATAAATTATATTATATATATTCTTTTTATGTTTATAAAAAAATGACGCCACCTTCATAATTGATGGATGCCGAATTCTAAAAGGTGTGAATCAAAAATAAATAAAACTTCTGAAACAATTTGACCGGTTTGCAAAAACTCGAAAGTTGTGGCGCATATATTCGACAATTTGGTTGAGAATTGGCGATCTGAAACGCGTTTAATGCATTTTAAATGCTATTAATTAACAAACTTCACAAATTTGAGCAAAAACCCGTAGAAGTCTTCTTCAAAGGCCCTTTTGTCGACAAAAAATTCGTTTATGAGCCTTAAAAATAGAAAAATTCAAAAATTTGTGGGTGGGTTGGGTGCTCACGAGTTAACGAGTTCGATGCTTCGAGTGGAGACCAATCCGGACAAAATCCGTCCCTTTTCCGAGTCATATTCCTCAGCAAAATATTTGCGACGTATAAATTCAAAATCGTCCGTTGTGCCAAGTCGTATCGCTGTGCTGTAGATGGAGCCACGAAGTTCGGGTGGAATCATAAAAATGTATTCTTTAAATAAAATAAAACTCAAAATAATTATTCAAAGATAGCCAAAAAATCCAATGGCGGACCGATCCGATTCAATGATCAATTAATTAATCTCTTTTGCATACAAATTGCAATTCCGATCACTGAGCATTCGATTTCGGCACAAAACTTTCAGCTGAGCAAAAGCGGTCAACGATTTGTTCACACATGGCGCATAGTCAAAATGGCACAGTTGAATCATGGCAAACTCGCGCATTGTACTGTAAAAAGAATATAAAAAAGGAGAAGGAAATTAAATATCGGGAAATTTGCAAATTCTTTAATTTTTAAATTTAAAAATTAATATAAAAAACAGCAACTTATAAAAGTGGAAAAAGTTCCCGAAAATTTTGATTTTTTTTTGTGTAAATTTTAATTAATTTTATTTCCCAATCGATTTTGTTGGATTAAATTCAAACTCGCTGAGATCATTAGGCGGAACATTTGTTGAGAAGACGCGTTGGTACATTGGCTCTAACATTTGTTGGACAAATTGCTTAAATAATTAAATGAATTAAAATATTTTCTTTTTTTATAATTAATAATATTAGCATTCTTTGATAGCTCGCAATTAGTTATCAAAATAAATTGTATTAAATAAACGGTTCAAATATATTTTCATTAATGTAAAATTTTATGTCAAATTGATACATTATTATAAAACTAAAATTAATAATAAGAATTTAATATTTTGCCCTGAAAATTCCAATTTTTGGATGGTTTCGCAGCAGCAGAAGTACAAGCTGTACATGGTTGTTGAACACAAGGAATGGCAAATAGCTGCGCTCAGCCGGCAAATACTCGCCCATGCGTAGCACCAGCGAGAAAGGTAGTCGGCCGGCACGCGCAATTGTGAAAGTGTCCTCCAGCAGACGGGCACGCGTAGGCAACTGAAAATTGGCACTACCAATTTAAGCAAAATGTGCCAAAACTCGGAGATTTAAGGAGCCCGGGCTTGCGGATTTATCAGGGATTTCGATCGAGAATCTCGACCCGATTGATTGATTCGGACTCTATAGTTCCGTGTATTCGAAATTGTATTAATCACCTCAATTTGCGTGTGATTTGTCAACAAAGTGCATATCAATGTTCGATACGTGTCATTGTCATACTGGATACGGTAGTAGCCGTGGGCATTCGAGTCGACCAGAACGCCTCGAGGGACAGTCACTAAAGCGCTGTAAGCAATTTGCAGAGTTCAAAACTGTTAATATGCRAAAAAAATTCGGTACCCCTAAAGCATACCAGGCCCATTCTCGAGAAGCCAAAGCGTTTCGTTGGTTGTCGTTGTGTCAAAGAAAAGTGGCACTTTCCATCTGGACGGGTTCGGCGCGACGGGTGCCAAATAGAAGAACTGTTCCTGATCAGCGATCAGCAACGACGCATTACGTGCCGGCTTCAAGCTGATCAGCGGAAAACCAGTCTGATAGGTCCACGAGTCCATGAACTGCACAAACAAATTTTGATTATCCATGAACCAATATGGATCATAATGTGAGTCAGTGGTCAGGAGAAATGCCATCAATAACAAACGCACTGATCAGAACCAAAATACGAAAAACCAAATATATTCAACTCCGCACTCTCTTTTTATGACAGAATACGAAAAATCCGCCAATCTTTCGCCAAAACGTCCGGCCCAAAAATGTAAAATCCTCCAATTTTTGGCCAAAATGTCCGGAAATCCGGTTACATCCCGGGGACTGGCTGACCTCTCCAAGTGAAAAGTTGACAATGGCCAAAGCCGCCCGATTACGTTGGTTACTGGTCTCCATTGTTGTGCTACATATGTTTATTATTAAAAACATAAATAAATTTATTGAATTATAAAACAAATTTGTTGTGCCCCTTTTTGTTGTTTAACCTTAATGCCCTGAGCAGGTCTTCAGAACGCGCGTTTCTGTATGCAAACAGACGGAGAAATGAGCGCAGTCCGAGCTTGAACATTTGGTCGCCCACCTGAATTTGTTGCTGAGAATTGGTCCAAAAATTGCGCTTGAAAAATAAAATCCCCATTAAGCGGAGTTCAAAAATTGATGGGCACGACGCTCGGACGACGACAAATCATCCCAATGGCTCAAAAATTGAATTCGGATTAACATCAACATTATCCCAATTTGGTCTCTCGAGAGTTGATTCTCGACTAGAAACCGGCCGACCAAGATTCTCGATCGAACTCCCGATCGGTCCTCAAGTCCGATCTCTACTCTCAACACTCTTGAGCAAAGATGGTATTTTGATGAGCAGAAATGTGCACACCGTTCTCTCGACCATGCGCAGGACGGCTGCCGCCTTCAGATAAGTGATTCGATCAAAGCGGCGCGCAACCTCGCGCACTGAGCCGATTTTGTAGCTGAGTGCATGTGCCTGGTGCGCAATTTGATCAAAGCGGAATGCTTTCACGGTATGTTCATAGAACAGTTGGCTCTGCAAGTCAATTGGTGATTTTTTGGTAAAAAATATACAAATTTTTTTTTTAAATTTCCATTTTAAGCGGGGAGGGAGGAGTGCCACTAACCGTTCTCGACGTCGAATTTTCGGCATAGTCAGCCGCCTTCATGCCCATGATGGTGGCAAAGCCTTCGTTGAGCCACAAATCGTCCCACCATTCCATCGTCACCAGGTCGCCAAACCACTGATCGGATGGATATGAATTGTGAGTGGAGTGATTAAATGTTTTTAATTTGGGGCTCATTTTTTGCTTAAATTTTCATAAATACCCCGGGGCGTCGTTTTTAAGCTAAAATTCCGGCTTTTCGGCAACTTTATTGTTTCGGCACCCAACTGCATCCCTACTGGATGGAGCTCATTAGAGCCCAAAAAAGACAAAATCGCTTTTCGAGAATCTCGTGACAGCCTGTAATCCTCACCATGTGTGCTATTTCATGTGCCAACACATCGGTGACAAACTGTCGCTCGCGCTTTGCCTGCACGCCTTCCGTGTACACCAAATTCTGTTGTCGCGACATAATCAGACCCCAATTTTCCATTGCTGCAACACGTAGAAATGGCACGCCGAAAATGTCTGAACTTTTTATTTGTATTTTTTTGAAATTAAAAGTTTGGCATTGTGTGTACCAAGCTTTTTCAACGGGTACGGTATGCCAAAATAGTCTTCAAGGTATTCCAGCGAACGGACCGTAACTTCCAGTGCATGTTCGGTGTGCGCGAGTTTCGATGGTTGTACCCAAACGCGTATCTTTTCCACAAATTTCAATCGTTTAAAAAATGTTTGGCGTTATGCCAAAATGTAATTCTCACTTCAAATACACTTACCGTAACATCCTTATAGCTGGTTTCTTTGTGCTTAAAGTCGCTGACAGTGAGTGCCAAAAGGTAAGTTGCCATTTTTGGGGTTCGTTCGAACAGGCTTAGGCTCCAACCCCTGAATTAATTTTTTATCGTAAATTTATTGCAAAATTGTTTACCAACCGTTCAACCCTTCGGAAATGGGCTAAGGGCGCATTTGACAGTACGGTGGTGCCCTCGGGGTGTTGGACGGAAATGGAAAAGTCCGCCTTGAAGCTGGGCTCGTCAAAACATGGCAACAGCCGGCGCGCATCCAACGGTTGCATTTGGGTGGCGGCCAACAAACTGAAAATTTTCTGATCAATTTTCAATAGGATTACCCCTCCCCGAAGAACACCGATCTTTTTTGTTGACTAAACCCAGAATTTTCTTGATCAAATCAAATCATCTCAATCAGAAAAGTTCTGATCCGCTACGGTCTTTATGAAAAGCGTTCTATTCACCGTATTTCGCCGTCTTCGCTGGTGTAACTGCCCGAATAAAGTCCGCCTTCGTGGGCTTTTCCAATTTTGGCTTTGTAGTCCATCTCCAACACGTACTTTCGGCCGGGCAAGAGTGCCTTAAAGAATTTGTTGAACCAAAATATTTTATTTTTAAAATTATTAAAAAATTGGACAAATTTGTATTGATCTTTCCAGGGAATGTGCCTAATTGTTTATTAAATTGCTGCTAATGATCAGCAAATGTGCCTTGTCCAGCTTTAGCTCCAGCAAATCGTTGCCCCCGGCAAGTTCCTTGCAGCCGATCACTCGGGGCCCCGGCTGGCGCATTTCGTCCGGCCAAATTGCCGTTTTTGCGTGCTCAATGCTCAACGCCTTCGCGTGCAACATTAGCGCATCGGTTGGTGCACGGCACAACAGCAACAGACGCAAATGGCCGTCCACCGTCATATTTTTGGTGCCAAAATCGAGTTGCGCAGGGCGATAGGGCAGGTAAACCTGTGGGGCGAACATCAAGCTGTTGTGCGTCACAACACAAAAAAGCGATTCATCCAAAATTTGATAAAAACCGATTCTTCCCGATAGGACAAAAGATCGACTCATCCTTATGGGACAAAATGCTTACCGGTCCATCCAGATGAGACAAAAAACCGATTCATCGAGATAAATCCAGAGATCATTCATTCAGGTGGGACAAAAGACCGATTCACCCGGTGAGACAGAAGACCGACTCACCCATATGGGACAAAATGCCGACTTTTATTTAAAGCCAGCCGACCATTTGTCAATTTGGGCTCATTCGGCATTTTGTGCCTTTTACTTCAAAATAAAAAAAACTTACTTTAAGGTGAAGTTCATAATGGATGGGCAGCACATCGGTGGGTAGTCGAATTAACGGGTCTTCCAGTATGGGTGGCCTGTTAATTTTCAATTTTGGTTTCAAACAAATATTTGATCTAAATCAAGAAATATATTCACTATGATCAGAACTATTTGAGTGACACTGATCGAAACTATTTGAGTGGCGCTGATCGGAACTTTGAATGGTTCTGGCAAGAAAGTACTTGTCCTTCGCGATAGGCTTCTCTGATCGATCAACAGATGACGGGAGCAGCAAATAGCAAAGCAGCAACACGGCAATCGGCAACAATGGCATTAGCACAACGATGGCAAGACGAAATGAGCAACAGCAGCCGAACCATTTTCGTGAACTTCTTCTCACCGATGTGCCCGCTTCGTTGCCTCTGTCTTTAAGAAGAGAAATAAATTACAAAATGTTTAGACCATTAAATGCTAACGAAAAAAAAAATTTTATTGATCAAAAATTGGTTGAATATAAACAAGTTAATGCATTTTAAATGCGAAATTACGGAATAATTAATCCTTTTGGTTAAAGAAGAAAATAAAAAAATGTTAAATTTTGTATGTCCAGGGGTGCCATTTGCCCTGGAAACCTGGCATCTGCCGGGTTTTTGGGTTCCGTGCCTGAATTTTTTGAAGTTGCCGGGTTTTAAACATTTTGCCAAACTGAAGAAGAAATTGAATAGTAAACCACAAATTTTCCATATTGACTTTCACGTGTACCATTGGCGGGTTTTCGCCGGGTTTATGAAAATTTTTTGCCGGGGTTTGAGTTTTTCCATGACATTCCTGCACCTGTCACCATGGAAGTGGTGGTGCACTCTTCGCTTTGACGGCGTACAATCATCACCGCACATTCATTGACCGTTGAGGAGGCGATGGAACAATTGAATGTCGTCGCACTGCTGGCGCGTCGGTCAGCAGAGGAAGTGCCTATTAAATTTCAAAAATTAATTCTTTCGTCTCTTTGTTGATTCTTCCGGTTTCCGAAAAATCCGTACATTTTTGGGCACGGAATGCCGTTTTCCGGGCTTTTCGGCAAAAAACCCGGAAAATTTATCTGGAAATTTCACAAAAATTGGTGGTTCGTAGTTTTGGATTAGTTTCCCAGACAACACTTATTGTTTACTATAATATTTAAAAATGCCGGATTCCGGGTCCCGGAAATTTTTTGGCATCCGGTTATTTCCCCGGTTCAGAATCGGGTACAAGGGCAGGCAAGTACCACGATATACTGGTGTGGGGAGGGTGTCTGCGTCTGCGACGAACCTAATTCGAAGCTCTCCACCGCTCCAGCTTCAAAATCCATGGGATTTGAAAACAATTTGCCTTTCTGTCTGTTTTCTAACATTACCTGTAGACGGGGCACAAAATGACGTCGTTGTTGTTGTTGTTGAGGAGGAGGCGGAGCTGTTCAATGGAATTTGTTGGTGCCGCCAGAACAGCGACTGCAATGGAAACATTAAATTGGGCACCGGCACGCGGAAAAATGCTCAAAACGGGGAGAAAGGAATGGCCACAAGCAAAAAGAGGAACCAATTTGCATTCCATCGCCTCGGGGGACGGGGGGGGAAGCATTGAAGAAGAAAAGGGGGCCCGTTTTATATGAATAATTTGGCGGTAAAAGACTCAACCCATCCCTCTTTCAATGGCATGATCTAATTAGCATGCCAATTGGGAAGCAAATTGAGTACAGCAGCAGAAGGGCAGTGAGCAGATAAACAAATTTGTGCCAATGCCAACGACCGCGTCGATTCCATCCCAGTGCCGCTGGAGGGGATAATTGTGTCTAAAAGGAGTATCAATTATTTGTAACATAAAAAGTTTAGAAATTAGAGATTATTCTCCGAGAATGCATTTTTTTAAATCTTTCGTGCAAAGGGAATTTTAAAATTCGGGTATTATCATTACCATTTATGGAAAATAACTCAATTTTGTTGCGCACTATCGACATGACCAGCACAATTTGAAAGAGAAAGTTCAAAATTGTCCAGATGGCCTCGTTTCAAAGGAATTCACCGCTTTTCTTTGAAGAAACAACGCTGAATTGAAAAGCCGCACGACAAGACCAGGCCGCGTCTAAAGGCGTTAAGTGTTTTCTTCAAATTGAAAGTAATCATTTAAAACTGATAATTAATTAATTAATTAAAATCGCATTATTTAAAATCGCGCATAAATTATCGGCTACGAGTTTCGTCGCCAGTTCTAAATGCACAACCTTCACATAAACAACTTGATTTTGTGACAAATAATGCGGCGTATAAAATGTTGAAATTTAAAATTTGTACAAAATTTGTATACAAAAAAAAATTAGGGCGTATTTTTCGTTTTCGGAGAAGGCGCAGACCTCTGTGCTGCTGGGGAACGTGCCGCGCACGGACGACTGCGTACAACGGAAGCGGCAACGAACATCGCCTCAGGCAATAATGGGTTACACCAAAAATGCAATAATGAATGTTCGATTTTGTTTGCTTTTAAGCTATGTATTACTTATTTTGACAACATTTTGGCGATTAGAGCTTTAATCGTTAGTGATTTTCGGATCCGAACGGTTTGGCACCAGTCGTTTTGCCGCGATCAATCATAGCTTATGATTATGAAAACAAATCAAACAAAATCGATAACCATTCAGAAATTCTCCGTTTGTTGAACCTTTGATATAGGTCCCGCTCATCCCTGGTGTGGCTATTTACAACATTCAAGAAAATGTCGAAAATGCTCACGTCCCAGGTCTGTAACTTTTTAGGGAATTGTTGCCGTAAAATTTTTTTCCTGATTCTTACATTGCAGACCGTAACAGATCAAATCTTTTTTGATTGAGAATCTCGAAAAATCTCGTCGAAATCTCCTAAAAATGAGCTCGAAAACCACAAAAATCCGCATTCAAGAAAAAAGTCCGCATTGGCTTTTCCAAAAACCACAGAATGAGGAAAATACGAAGATATCTGTGCCCTGTTTTAATTGATAATGAGCAAAATCGCACGTTTCTCTTATGAAAGGTCACTGTGCGGCCTTTTTTCTGTGCGTGTAACAATCAATAATAATTACCAAGCGGTCGTTTTCAGCTCGTTCTTGGACTTGTCCTGCGACTTTCCAAATCTGACCCGGGCTGGAAGCGATTTATCACATTCCAAGTAACGAATAAATTTATCTTGCAGCGCAATCATTATAAACCCTTTATTTTGCTCCAGAAGTGTTGGTCTTTTCAAATTGGCTATTCAAATGAAACGACACAGACCCCAATCTCCATCGAACTCTGATGGTGATCAGACTGATCAGAACAAAGGTAAAATGGCATTTTAAATGACAGACTGCAAATCAAATTTGTTGGGTTTCCCCTTTTTAGACAAATACAAACGCAGCGGCCAAATTGTGTACCGGATGCCTAACTTCCGAGCTTTTTCTGAAGGGCAAGGCCGTTTGGAGTACTCAGTGAGCCATTCGAGTGCATCAAAGGATTTCCATGGCAAATAAAGATCAAATATTGTGATGCACACGTTGGCTTTTACCTGCATTGCGGTGGAGATAAAACTGGTGGGTGATCTTAGCTTTCTACTTTTGCTTTAACAAAATATGCACGCTCTCAACTATGAAAAAAAATTATATACATCTCAAGATGGGCAAAAGCCATAGAGCTGTCTCTTATACACATCTAGATGTGTATAAGAGACAGAATTGCGGGTGCTCGAATAAAAATAATTTTAATATCTGTTTTTTTACAGGAATTGATGGACCCGAGGAACGGCTTATACGGCGAGAAGGCGGACGCCGTGACGTTCAAAGCCGAAGTGGTCGTGGAAGAGCCCAACAGAATGCCGTAAGTTTGCTTTTAAAACTGATCTTTCAATTTCAGAAGAAATTGTTGAAGGAAATGACCAAAGAGGGACTTTTTGATTGCCGAGAAGGAATCAGAGATCGAAAAATTGGGGGCTGAAGCAAGGAAGGCACTGAGTAAACGCCGCAGGGAAAGCAAGATTTTTTATACTTTTTGGCAGGGGATTAGCCAGGGTGAAAGCGAATCATTTGGGAGCCAAATGTTTAATTTTTAATTTTTTTCAAATATAGCAGGGGTCCCATCGAAATTTAGTATTTTGTAAACATTTCTAAAAAATTCGATTTAAAAAAAATTATAGATACATTAATTCACAAGGTTTTCATTTTATTTTTTTTGGTTGGACGAATTCATTGAAAAATTTAGAAATAAAAATTTTAGGTGATATTTAATCGAATGGCCTAATTGTTTTTGTTGTAAATAATTTTTTAGAAAAATGCCGAATTTCTTTAGGTTCAAAATTCATTTTAAGGGGCACGCGGTAACAATTTTGTACTATTACGCAACATTTAAAAAGTCAGTATAAATCGGCCATTGTGTTCATTCGTTGATTTAGAGTTAATTTGGGCAGAGAAATACGAATATGGACTTTATCATCATATTTTCGAATTAAAAAGGTTTTCCCGAGGGGTGCCGCGCTTTCATCGGCATCCTTTGGCTCACAGCGCAGTTGCGGCACAGTCGCCCAATAGGGGCAAAGGTAATGGCGCGGCACCAAAAATAATTTAAATATTTTATTAAGTCCAATCGTTGTTTGACTTATGCCAGGGTTGTCTAAATACCATATTTATATGGCATTTGCCATATTTTGGGGTCTGCGCCATATTATGACATATTTTTGACCCTCGGCGCCGTATTTTCCACTATTGGAGTAGATAACCCTGACTCATGCATCGCACAATATGGCAATAATTTATAGTTGAACGGCTTGCTTATGATCAGTGATCTGGTTCCGTGGCAGCAACCCTTTAGAAGGGTGGAGTTCAGTCCAGGATTTTAAAAAGCCCCCGGGGGACAAATAAAACAAAAATCAGCACTTTTTATGGCAAAAATCCGAGATTTTAACATCCATACCAGGGCTGCGTCGAAAGAAAAAATTTTTCGAAATCGAAAGTATCTTCGAAATCGAAATTTTTTTATTTCGATTTTCGTAAGAAAATCGGTAGAAAAACCTCGAAATTATCGAAATCGAAACGGAAGAGACTTTTCGAAAGTGGGACAAAAATATATCTTTTTTTAAAAACAAAATTTTTTTTGCCTTTCATTAATTCGACATCATTGTATCCTTGAATTTTCAAAAATTTATTAAAAATAATAATATTAAATTAATTGGATCGAGGGCATTTTAATTTCTTATAAATTTTAGATGATTTTTCGATTGGGGGGGGGGGTCGGCGGTGCCGATAGGCGCCGCCGAGAAATTTTTTGAATTTTGACTTAATTTGTTAAGAGATTTTCAACCAAAATTTAAAATATACGTTAACTTTTTGAAGCTTTTAGGAATGAGAAAGCAAAATTTTTTTGATTTAAATAGTTGATTTTTGTGAAATTTTCTTAAAAAATAAGTTAAAAGTTCTTAATTTTTCCCTTTTCCTGCCCGCGCTTAATTGTTTATCGCCGGGTTCGATTCCAATGATTTTTGGCAAAATTTAGTGTAAAGGGTAAAAGAAAATGTCAATAACATGGAAGGGGTTTGAACATCAAACGGATTTTTGGTGACGCGAGCTCAGACCAATAAGCCAACAATAGCAGTAGACTTACACACGAAAAATGTGATGAAGTGTCTCAAAAATTACAAAATTTCTTAGATACAATTTCTCTTTCGACAAAATTTCGAAGAATTTTCTCTTTCGATTTTCGTAAGAAAATCGGTAGAAAAACCTCGAAATTATCGAAATCTAAATCGAAAGGTTTCGACGCAGCCCTGATCCATACAAATAGCCCAAAAATGCAATTAGTCACACATGCTTTATTAAGCGGAGGAAGCCCTTAATCAAAGCGTTCGTCCAGCGCTTGCAGTTTTTGTAGATAAAATTTTGATCAGTCGACAGGCCGCTGAATCCTTTTTCGATGTCCTTGTTGGTGTTGATCTTGTCGGTCACCACAGTTGACGAAACGATGGTGGTGTACCGTTTGAACTCGTTGCTCTTCAGCTCCTTCACAGCTTCAGCCCCCAATTTGTTAATTTCAGTAACATTTTCGATGTAAAGTCCAGAAATTGAAAAGTCCTCCACGGTCATTTCCTTCAAAATTTTCATCTGAAATTAATCGAATTAAATTTTATTAGAAATTGATTTTTGGACCTTCATGCCAATAATGCCGCACTGGTGTGCCAATCGGAATTTGAAAATGGCCGACTTTTTGCTTTTCGTCAACAGAAACTCAACGCAACGCTTCACAACGAAATCCAACAAAAATCGATTTGCCAACACTAGAATGCCCTCCACACATTTATCTGAATATTTGACATTTATTTTTAAATTGTGTTTGATTAACAATTTACTCGTCAAAATTACGAAATACTCGTCAAAACAGCACAAACAAATGTTTAAAACAATATTAAACAAAAATAAAATAGCAAAACAATTTTTGTACCGTCCAAATCCATGTTCAATGGGTCCATTGTGGCGATAAGCCGTTCAAAATTATCGACGGCGTCCGGAACGTCGTCAATTTGAACTTTTGGAATTTCTTCCGCTTTTTCTCCAAAAAATAATGTGTGAAAAAATTTCGAATAACCAGCCAGCAGCTTAAATTATATTTAAAAAATAATTATATTTAATTTAAACTCACGTGTTTGTTCACGTTCACCAATTGGCCATTGACCCGCAAGGCATCTTCTAGGCGCACACCGCTAAAACGAAATTTGAATTTAAAATGAGAAAAGCGAGAGGAAATTGTTTTGGATTGGACTGATCAAGAAATGTATCCTCTTATCAGTAGGATTTAGCACTCTAATCAGATCAGTTTTAGATAAAAGCAAACGTACGCCATTCCGTTGGGCTCTTTCGCGACTATTTCGGCTTTGAATGTCACAACGTCCTCCTCCTCGTCGTATAAGCCATTCTTCGGGTCCATCAATTCCTATAAAATAAAATAAATATTTAAAAACATTTCTCATTTTTTAATTGATCCACCTCGCATTTGATAAATTTTGAGCAGCCCAAACCAGCTTCAATTGCATTGAAAATGTGACGATATTCTAGCGCACTAACGCATTCACCGCTTTTCTTGCAAGAAACGACGCACAATTCAACAATCGCTTCACAAGTCCAAGTCATATCTAAATATTTATAAATCTAATATTCATGAACTAACATACCGTACTTTAATTTATAAATTATATGCAAATATCGCTCACCCGTTGTATCGCCATAGCAAAGCAGGAAAATGCCCACATAATCATCCAAATGATTGATTTCGATTCGCCATGGCAATCCGTTGATGTACACGGCTGGGGCACTGAGTACTGCCTTCAATCCACGCCCAGCAGAAAAGTCTTTGAATTTTGGCATCCGGAACACAATTTGACCGCTGCGTTTGTACTTATTGTCTGCATTCACAAAAATTTTGACTAAAAAACAAATTTAAAGGGAAGGAATTTCCGACCTTTAGTCTGATCACCACCGGTGTTCGACGAAGATTGAGTTCTGGAATGTTTCATTTAAGTGATTAAAGACAATTTAAAAGTCAAATGAGCAAATAAAGGAATGAAATTTTATAACGAAATTGATGCAAATTTTAAATTTCTGACTAAATTCGAAAAAATCATTTCAGGTCGGAATTTTCTTTTTTTGGTGCCGATTACAGTAAACATTTTAATGGTCAACGGTGAGAGCTCTTCGAGGCGCGCACCGTTTAAACAAATTTGGATTCAGAAAATGAGAAAAGAGAGAGGAAATTGTTTTGGTGGACCAATCAAAAAATGCATTCACTGATCAGTAGTAGAATTTGCCGATCTGATCAGATCAGTTTTAAAAGAAAACTTACGGCATTCTGTTGGGCTCTTCCGCGACTATTTCGACTTTGAACGTCACAGCGTCTTTCCTTTTATCGTAAAAGCCATTCTTCGGGTCCATCAATTCCTATAAAATAAAACAAATATTTAAAAATATATTCATTTTATTCGTTCACCTCAATTTTAACAAACTGATCATAGCCCCAACCACAACTATTGCCTGTGTAAATGTGATCCAACTCTCCTCGCTTCATAAGACATTCACCGGGTTTCTTGCATGAAATAACGCTGAATTGAAAAGCCGCACGACAAGTCCAGGCCATGTCTTAAAAATATTTATTATTTATGGGATTTATTAGAGGGTTAAAATTCCCAGCATTCACAATTAAAAGCGCCCACCCATTTGATCGCCATCGCCATAAAGGTAAATGCCGATGTAAGCATCCCAATGTTTGATCATAATTCGCCACGGCAATCCGTTGATGTACACAACCGGGGCACTGAACACAAACTTCGGCCCGGGTCCAGTAGAAAATTTCTTGAAATTTGGCATCCGGAACACAATTTGGCCGCTGCGTGCGTACTTATTGTCTGCAAGTCGAAATTAAACAAAAACAGTAAAATTTGAAAATACCGTTTTCTTTATTGTTTCTGTATTTTTTCTTGAAAAAAATAGGCACAGTAGACGAAACGATGGTGGTGTACTGTCCCAATTCGTTGCTCTTCAGTTCCTTCACAGCTTCAGCCCCCAATTTGTTAATTTCAGTAACATTTTCGATGTAAAGTCCAGAAATCAAAAAGTCTTTCTTGGTCATCTCCTTCAAAATTTTCTTCTGAAATTTATCGAATTAAAAATAATTTATATTTATTTTGCATATTTTGGACCTTCATGCCAATAAAGCCGCACTGATGTGCCAATCGGAACTTGAAAATGGCCGACTTTTTGCTTTTCGTCAACAGAAAGTCAACGCAACGCTTCACAACGGGGCACAACAAAAAACGATTTGCCAACATCAAAACGTTTTCAACGCATTCATCTGAATATTTGACATTTATTTTTAAATTGTGTTTGATTTAACAAGTTTGGTTCAAAATTCGAAATACTGGTCAAAACAGCACAAACAAATGTTAAAATAAAATATTAATACAATACAATTTTACCGGTTAAACCCATGTTCAGTGGGTCCATCGTGGCGATAAGCCGTTCAAAATTGGCCACGGCATCCGAAACGTCGTCAATTTGAACTTTTGGCTTTTCTTCCGCTTTTTCTCCAAAAAACAATGTATGAAAAAATGTTGAATAACCAGCCAACATCTAAAAGATAATGAATAAATAATATTTATTTCCATTTAATTTAAACTCACATATTTGTTCACGTTCACCAATTCGCCATTGACCAGCAATGCATCTTCGGGGCGTACACCGCTACATAAAAGTGAGTTGGAAATAACTATTTCCTCCGAAATTTGCTCCTGGAATTAATTTAATTTATTAATTATAAATGCCATTTTGTATCACCTTTATGCCAATAATGCCGCACTGATGTGCCAATCGGAATTTGCAAATTGCCGACTTTTTGCTCTTTTTCAACAGAAAGCGAAAGCATCGATTCACAACGGAAACAGGGGTGGACGAATTTTTAAAAATTTGGCATCGTTTCGTTTCGTACGACAACGTATATTTTTTCGTTTTCGTGTTTTATTTTCGTCCTAAAATTTTTTTTCGTTTTGTTTTCGAAAATGAAAATTTTGTTTTCGTCCACCCCTGAACTGAATCGAACAAAAAACGATTTGCCAATAGCAAAACGCCCTCCACACATTTATCTGAATATTTTAGATTCTCATTTTATGGCTTTTTTATGCACTAAAATGGCCAAATTATTAATTTTACCGTCCAAATCCATGTTCAGTGGGTCCATTGTGGCGATAAGTCGTTCAAAATTAGCGACGGCATCCGGAACTTCGTCAATTTGAACTTTTGGCATTTCTTCCGCTTTTTCACCAAAAAACAAAGTTCGAAAAAATGTTGAATAACCAGCCAACAGCTAAAATTATTTTTAAATAATTATATTTAATTTAATTAAACTCACGTGTTTATTCACGTTTACCAATTTGCCATTAACCAGCAATGCATCATCACGGCGCACCCCGCTACATAAGTTGAGTTTGAATTAACGGTGGTTAGAGACCGACATTTTAAAAAATCCTGGACCTGGATTTGACGAAGGCCTAGGTCTGGATTTCCTGGACAAAAAATCCGTGCCTGGATTCAGGTCCAGGCCGGACTCTAGTCGAGGCCAACTAGGCCCAATGTTATGACTCAGCACGCCAATAAGGCACAAAAATAGCGCACACGTTTAGATGTAACTTTATAAACGACTAACTTTTGGTTGATAAAGTTAAATTAACAAAAAACTTTTAATTGTTTAGAAATTACTAAGTTTTAAAACTGCTGGCGCCGAGTTGATCTGCTTAGTGAATTTACGCGTATAACAATCCAAACTTACGCCATTCCGTTGTGCTCTTCCACGGCCACTTTGGCTTTGAATGTCACTACGTCCTCCTTCTCATCATAAAAACCGTTCTTCGGGTCCATCAATTCCTGTAAAATAAAAAAATATTTAAAAATATATTCATTTTAATTGATTCACCTCGAATTTGATAAATTCCGGCAAGCCCCTATAATTTTCAATTGCATTGAAAATAGTACGCCCTTCTCGCTGCTTAAGGCATTGCCCGTTTTTCTTGAAGCAAACAATGGCCAATGTAAAAGTTGCTTGACAATTCCAAGTCATATCTAAATATTTCTTCGAGATTTAATCATTTAATGATAGTCAATTGTGACTCCGATGAATGTCGCCTACCATTTGTGTCGCCATCGCACTTCAGATAAAGGCCAACGTGAGCATCGCAATAAGTGATCACAATTCGCCATGGGAATCCGTTGATGTACACGACCGGTTCACTGAGCACTCTCTTCGGCCCACGTCCTTTGGAAAATTTCTTGAAGTTTGTAAGCCGAAACTCAATTTCGTCCATGCGTTTGTACTTATTGTCTGCAAGCCGAAAATTAAACAAAAAATAATCACAGGAATTTTTAACCGTTGGTCTGTTCACCGCCGATGTTCGACGGACATTCAGACTTTGCCGGGTCCATTCGATGTGTTGCTAATATTTATTAATTATATTCTACGACGATTAATAGGGCTCTTTTCAATGCTTTAAAATCGTACAATTCGATTCTTACATGGGTAAGAATTCGAGAGTTCTGTTAGCCCGGCCCCAGTCAAAACGCTGACCGAATTTTTCCCGAAAAAATGCCCGCGAGTTTCGCTCAACCCCCTCAAAAGAATTATTGTGTAATATGGTAGGCTAAAAGAATGTGAAAGGGGAAACATGTTGGGAGGGGGGGGGAGTCCAAAAAGTTGAGAAAAACATTATTTTCTTTGCGATAAATTGGGGCTGTTATTTTTGTGCCCGGGAGGACAGATTGGGGTAATGAATAAATGCCATTTTGGTGGGGGTGGATAATATCGCCTATCAGTTTCGTCGCCAGGGCAACGCGGGCCAATGCCAATCTAACGCAGTTTGGGTTGGAGGCGGTTCCGGGGGTGAAATTTGGTGCCAATAAAAGCAATTAAACTGAATTAGTCAGTTCTAAATGCACCAACCTTCACATAAACAAAACCGCCGACCTCAATTTGCCATGGCAATCTGTTGATGTCGACCGTGTCACTGGACACGAGCCCCCAGCTGGTCCCCCGCCCAATCGCCGGCGGCCGGACACGTCTTTTAACAAATGTTTTGAAGTTAATCCTTATTTTTTCTTAAATATTGTTTTTTTTTGCACCAATCTGTGAAAAAAATTAGCATAAATTGACAAACCAAATTTGTTTATAAAAACGCAGATTTTATCTCTTTAAACAAAGTTGATATTAATTTTTTAAAATATTTAGACTTTATTCGTTATATTTCTCATTACCAACAATTGATTTGAGCAACTTCCTGTCACAAAAGAGCATTTTTAGCAACAAAAAAAAAGCATCAACATTCTTTCCAATTTTGGTGCAAATCGCTTAACAAATTGAGTAAAAGGAGGAAAAGAATACGATACGATCAAAACTTTTAAAAATTAATTTGTTGGATTAAATTCAATCTCGTTAAGACCATTAGCCGGAACTTTTTTGAGACATCAAATTGATTTTTCTCAAAAAATTTTTCTAAGCCCTCGAAGATTTTTCCCGTAAATTTACACCGATTTTCAGTGTATTTTGGGGTCTTCGGATCTCCATGAAGGAGGTGTTGTAGCAACTTGGTCTAATTAGCCCTTTTTGATCAGTATCAAAAGTTATGCCTGCATGAATTTTTGTTTGGATTTTGGGCCACACAAAATATTGATTTGTTCAATTTAAAATTCTGACCATAAACATATGACCACCAAAAAACTGGCTTAAGCGAAGAAATTTTTTTTTAATAAAATCAAGAATTTTTTTGGTAGAATGAAAGACATCATTTGAAAGCCCACAAAAAATGCCAGAAGAATATGCAATTGTTTAATTCAGTTAGACTTATTCAAATCGTTTTGGGAATTTTATCTAGCGTCTTAAAATTTGACCATAAACATATGACCATGACTGTATATTGGCAAGTTTAATAATAGAGAATTTAATATTTCCCTGAAATCCTTATTTTTGGATGGTTTTGCAGCAGCAGAAGTACAAGCTGTACATGGTTGTTGAACACAAGGATGACATGCCCAATTTAAGAAAAATGCGCCAAAACTCGGAGTTTTAAGTAGCCCGGACTTGCGGATCGATCGGGGATTTCGATCGGCCCGATCGATGGGTTGGGCTTTATAGTCCCGTGTATTTAGTCAAAATTGTATTAAATCACCTCAATTTGGGTGTGATTGGTCAACAAAGTGCATATCAATGCTCAATAAGTGTCATTGTCATACTGAATTTTGGGCAAAAGGGGAACGAATCGGATGCCATTCCAAAAACCCAGTCCCAGAAATTATCGACCGTTCGTGAAATCATTTTTTATTTTCTGAAAACAAATAAAAATCAATTTTTAACGGGAAGGGCATTCTCTTGCAATTCATTTAGTGCCGAAAAGTTCATTCTGGCGTTCACACAGTTCCTTCACTGCTTCAGCCCCCAATTTGTTGATTTCATAAATCGAAAAGTCCTCCACGGTCATCTCCGCCAAAATTTTCTTCTAAAATGGAATTAAATGTTATTTATATTTATTTGTTTATTTTGAACCTTTATGCCAATAATGCCGCACTGATCTGCCAATCGGAATTTGCAAATGGCGACTTTTTGCTCTTTTTCAACAGAAAGTCAACGCAACGCTTCACAACGGAATCCAACAAAAATCGATTTGCCAATAGCAAAAACGCCTTCCATACATTCATCTGAATTAAAAGCATATTATTAATCAGAGCTTGAAAATGAGAAAATAAAAATTATTATTTTTACCGTCCAACTCCTCCACGTTCATTGGGTCCATTGTGGAAATGAGTCGTTCAAAATATGCGACGGCATCCGGAACTTCGTCAATTTGAATATTTGGCATTTCTTTGGCGTTTTCTCCAAAAAACAAAATTTGGAAATATTCCGAGTGGGCCGCCATTAGCTGAAAATTTAAAATTTAAAAAGAATTTTAAATTTTAATTCAAACTCACGTGTTTGTTAACATACACAACTATTCCATTGACCAGCAAAGCATCTTCGCGGCGCACTTCGCTTAAAGGAAATGAGAAAAGGGAAAGGAAATCGTTTTTTTGGATGGGACTGATCAAGAAATGTATCCTCTGATCAGTAAAAGTTTGCCCAATCTGATCAGATCAGAAAAGCAAACTTACGCCATTCCATTAGGCTTTTCTGCGATCACTTTGGCTTTGAATGTCACTACGTCCTCCTTCTCATCGTAGAAGCCATTCTTCGGGTCCATCAATTCCTATAAAATAAAAGAATTATTTAAAAACATATCCATTTTAATTCGTTCACCTCGAATTTGATAAATTGATGCCAGCCCCAACCATTTTCAAGTGCATTGAAAATGTGACGAAATTCCCGCTGTCCAAGTCCGGCATCGCTTTTCTTGCGCGAAAGTGCGGTGCCGTGGATAGTCGCCCGACAAGTCCAAGCCATATCTAAAATGAATTTTGTTAAGAAAATTGGTCCAACATTACCAATTTACAAACAAAAGGGTCCTCCCTCAACATTTAAAAAGTATGCATTTCTTAAATAATCGGTGATTTTGTCCAACCAAAAAAATGAAATCCAAAAGTTGTAAAAAATTTCCGAATAAAATTTCATAAAAAAATAATTAAATTGCTTTAAAATCACCCACTTGTTTCATCGCCACAACACTTCACGGCAAAGCCAACGTAATCATCCAAATGTTTGATCATGACTCGCCATGGTAATCCGTTGATGAACTCGGTCGGGTTGCTGAACACTTCCTTTGGTCCACGTCCTTCCGAAAATTCCTTGAAATTTTGCATCCAAAGCACAATTTGACCGCTGTGTTTGTACTTATTGTCTGCAAGAAGAAAAAGCAACAAAATTTTGATTAAATTCGTTGAAAATTCAATTTTACCGTTGGAGATCACCACCAGTATTCGACGAAGATTGGATTCGGAATCGTTTCATGTGAATGAATGCGTTAAAGACAATTTTGAAAAAAGATCAACAATTACCTTTTTATACGAATTGCTGCAAAATTAAAAAAGCTTGTTTTGGGTCGGAATTATTTTATTTTATTTTTTGTGTAGGTCTTTTACAAAACATTTTTATGGTCAGCGGCTAAAGATCAAAAGCATGTGATCGATCATCCATCATTTTGCGTTTTCCATAGAAATTAAAATGAAGATCTTGAAATTGTTGATTTAGTGCTGTTTATAACTTTTGGGGGAGGCGACTGTTCTACAAATGTGCAAATGTCCGATGTCCGCCGATGCGCGACAAATTCAGTCGATGGCATTGACCAATCGATAAACAATGTCCAAGTAAAAGATGAGAAATGAAATTCAAAGAGACGGCAAAGGACAAAGAAACAGCGAGAAAGAATTGCCCGGGGGGATGAGGGCCGTTCAATTGGGCCCCCTTATAGAGGGGGGATCTTTGGTAAGGTTGGCGGTTCTGAACTGAACCAAACCGTAGAACCGGGATTTTTTCGGTTTGGTTCCGGTTCGGGTACCCGAAAGGCTTTGGCTCGGTTGAAGATTTAATTTAATTTCCAGAAAATGAGCGAAATTTGGAGTCACCTTAAGCAAGGAAAGGATTCCGTTTCCTGGAATTACTGTTTATAAAATTCCCTATCGCTAAAGACATCAAAGTTCTGGAAGCAAATCTTTCGCGGTTTGTGGCAAGAATATTCAGATCAGTTGCCTGAATTAGCTTTTGATTTAGGATTCAAAATGAGAAATTTTTTTTTTAAAGAGAATTTTTAATTAATATTTAAATTCAGCCCCCCACCAACAAATTGGGCAAAATTCTGCGGTTTTTGGACTAAGTTTCTTAACAAAATCAGTCAAAAATTCAAAAATTTCTCGGCGGCGCCTATCGGCACGGCCGACCCCCCCCCCGCCCAGAAGCTTGAAATAGGGGCCTAGAAGGTCGCTGTGGAAGCTAAATTTATGGAATCTTTTTCATAACAAAACTTATCAATGTTTGCAAAAATTTTCTCCGAGGCCGGGCCCCTCCCATTCTTATTTTGTTAAAATCTCTCAACAATAGCAATTAAATTTTAAAAGTTTTCTCGGCGGCACTTGATAGGATTTAAATTTAAATTGAAGAATTTTACAGTAACTGGTAAATGAAATTAGTCCACAAAAATGAAAAATTTCGGTTCGGATACCCAAAGAATTTCCAGGAACCGCCAGCCCTAATCTTTGGGCGCCAATGTTTACTTTTTTAAATTATTCTTTCCAAATTCTGATGTTAATGAAGAATATAAGGCAGGGGTCTCATCGAAAATTTGGTACTTTCCGTTCTGGGGCCGCAAATTCAAATGCAAAATGCGTCATGTGGATCATTTGATGTTATTTTGACTCAAATTGTTGCTTTTATGTAGAGTTGGCCGGGACCGTTTTGGAATCTCTGGTCCCGGTTTTTTAAAAATCGGAATCCCGGACCCCGTCCTTAAACAAAAGGGCGGTTTGGTGGTGGTGAGTGAAATGATTTTTCCGACTGTCTGAACATTGACGCGGTTGTGTAAGTTTAAGACTCCGATTTAAAAAAAATTATTGATACAATTAATTCACAAGGGTCTCATTTCATTTTTTTGGTTGGACGAATTCATTTTATTTAAAATTCATTGAAATTTAAAACTTATCTAAAGCAATTAATTGGTTTTGTGATATAATATTATGCATTAGAGACCGGCCAGAAGGTTCGGCCGGTACTATTCGGTAAAGTACCGAAAAAGTACCGTTACAAAAAAGTTTCGGTACTTTTCGAAAAGGTTCGGTCGGGATTTTTCGGTAAAGTACCGAAAAAGTACTGTACCGAAAAGTACCGAAAAAAATTTGTCGGTACTTTTTCGGTTTTCGGTACCAAAATTTTTTTAGAGTAATTTTTTAACAAAAMTCGTTTTTTTTTGGAAATTTTGGCTTTATCCATATTAATAATTGAGTTTTGGGAGATTTCGGCTCAAAAAAATCAACATTTCAACCTGTTCCTGCTCTGTGGCAGCATTTTTAATAGGTTTTGGATCCGTTTGAAGGGTGAGTGGTCGGCTGTGCCGATAGGCGCCGCCGAGAAGATTTTTGAAATTTTTGTTTGGATTTTTTTAAGAAAATSATTCAAARACAGCATCGGGAAGGACGAAAAATTGATCAGAAAAATAGAAAAAATCAACTTTTCTCGGGCTCTTTTCAAAAAATTTAATTTTATATAAATGCTCCCTATTTTTCTCTATTTTCTGACACCAACTTTATTTGGTGAATTTTTTAATGTTGAAGTAAATTCGCTGAAGCAACAAATAATATTTCTAGGTTAACTTGGTATTTTAAAAATCTGAAATATTTAAAAATTTTTACTAAGAAGTTACTTGAAAGACAGGAAAAACTATCTACACTGTCGGGGTTTGAACCCCGGGTAACCCACATCACTCACCAGGGCATTCTATTAAAAAAATAAAAAGAAATATCACTCAAGGACTCGAACTTAAGACAAAAATGACAAGCGCCAAACAGTTTAACCACTGAGCTAAGTGAAAATTGGTGAATTATTGAAAAAATTCAAATATATTACCACATTTTCGTTCGGTACTTTTTTCGGGACTCAAATTTTGTTCGGTCGGTACCTTCGGTTTTCAAAAAGTTTCGGTCGGGATTTTTCGGTAAAATACCGAAAAAGTACCGGTACCGAAAAGTATCGGTACTTTTCGAAAAAGTTCGGTCGGTACTATTCGGTAAAGTACTGAWGCCTGAGTACCGAAAAGTACCGAAAAAGCGTCGGTACTTTCCCGTACCGTCCGATCTCTATTATGCATATAATTCTTTCTCTATAGGTTCAAAATTTTAATTTTCCGGGCAACGCTGAAACAATTTGGCAATAATTTACAATTACATCATCTTCAGACTGCGCCATCTATTTGTGACAAAAATCAGCACTTTTTTATGGCAAAAATTCGAGATTTTAACATCCATACAAATTGCCCAAAAATGCAATTAGTCACACACACTTTATTAAGCGGAGTAAGCCCCTAATCAAAGCGTTCGTCCAGCGCTTGCAGTTTTTGTAGATAAAATTTTGATCAGTCGACAGGTCGCTGAATTCTTTTTCGATGTCCTTGTTGGTGTTGATCTTGTCGGTAGGCAGAGTAGACGAAACGATGGTGGTGTACCGTTTGAACTCGTTGCTCTTCAGCTCCTTCACAGCTTCAGCCCCCAATTTGTTAATTTCAGTAACATTTTCGATGTAAAGTCCAGAAATTGAAAAGTCCTCCACGGTCATTTCCTTCAAAATTTTCTTCTAAAATTGATCAAATTAAAAATGCTTTTTATTTATTTTGCATATTTTGGACCTTCATGCCAATAATGCCGCACTGATGTGCCAAACGGAATTTGAAAATGGCCGTCTTTTTGCTCTTTTCCAACAGAAAGTCAACGCAACGCTTTTCAACGGGGCACAACAAAAAGCGATTAGCCAACATCAAAACGTTTTCAATGCATTCATCTGAATATTTATTTGCCAATCTCGATTGGATTTATTATTAAAATGTGTTTGATTTAACAATTTTTGGGTCAAAATTACGAAATACTCGTCAAAACAGCCAATTTTAAAACAATTTTAAATGGAAATAAAATAGGAAAACAATTTTTGTACCGTCCAAATCCATGTTCAGTGGGTCCATTGTGGCGATAAGTCGTTCAAAATTATCGACGGCGTCCGGAACGTCGTCAATTTGAACTTTTGGCTTTTCTTCGGCATTTGCTCCAAAAAACAAAGTTCGAAAAAATGTTGAATAACCAGCCAACAGCTTAAATTATATTTAAAAATAATATTTTCAAATTTAATTTAAACCCACGTGTTTGTTCACGTTCACCAATTGGCCATTGACCAACAAAGCATCTTCGGGGCGTTCACCGCTATATAAAAAAGAGTTTGAATTAACGGTCGGAGTCAACTCTTTAAGCTGTAACTTTAAAAGAGACAAAACGACTAACGTTTGTTTGAAGTTAAATAAATAAAGAAAGCTATTGCTTAGAAATGACTGGGTAAGATATAATTGTTGCTGCCGTCGGCTAAGTAATTTACGCATTTATGTATATAAACAAAACCAAAACTTACGCCATTCCGTTGGGCTCTTCTGCGACCACTTTGGCTTTGAACGTCACGGCGTTCTCCTTCTCATCATAAAAGCCGTTCTTCGGGTCCATTAATTCCTATAAAATAAAAGAATTATTTAAAAACATATCCATTTTAATTCGTTCACCTCGAATTTGATAAATTTTGGGCAGCCCCAATCAGCTTCAATTGCATTGAAAATGTGACCACATTCACCATGCCTAATAGTAAGGTATTCACCGATTTCCTTGCAAGAAGAAACAATGCTAAATTTAACAGACGCCCGACAAGTCCAAGTCATATCTAAACATTTATAATTTAATATGTATGGGCTAATTATAAATTATACGCAAATATAGCCCACCCGTTTTATCGCCGTCACAATTCAAGTAAAGGCCAACATAATCATCCAAATGTTTGATCATAATTCGCCACGGTAACCCGTTGATGAACTCGACCGCGTCACTGAGTACTTCCTTTAGCCCACGTCCTTCAGAAAATGCCTTGAATTTTGGCATCCGGAACACAACTTGGCCGCTGCATTTTGAATTGAGAAAATAAGAAAGGCAGAGGAAAATGTTTTGGATGGGACTGATCAAGAAATGTTCCTCTGATCAGTAGAAGTTTGCCCAATCTGATCAGATCAGATTTAAAAGCAAACTTACGCCATTCCGTTCGGCTTTTCTGGTATCACTTCGGTTATGAACCTCACAGCGTCTTCCTTCTCGTCGTAAAAGCCATTCTTCGGGTCCATCAATTCCTATAAAATAAAATAATTATTTAAAAAATATATTCATTTTAATCGTTCACATCGAATTTGATAAATCGCCGCCAGTCCCTATAATTTTCAGTTGTATTGAAACTGTGACGATATTCTTGCTGTCTAACGCATTCGAAGATTTCCTTGCACGGAACGACGCCGCATTGGAAAGCCGCACGAAAAGTCCAGGCCATGTCTAAAAGATTATTCGGCATCCGGTATTCAAGTAGGCCGCTGCGTGCGTACTTATTGTCTGCAAGTCGAAAATAAACAAAATAATCACAGGAATTTTTAACCGTTGGTCTGTTCACCGCCGATGTTCGACGGACATTCAGATTTTGCCGGGTCCATTCGATGTGTTGCTAATATTTATTAATTATATTCTACGACGATTAATAGGGCTCTTTTCAATGCTTTAAAATCGTACAATTCGATTCTTACATGGGTAAGAATTCGAGAGTTCTGTTAGCCCGGCCCCAGTCAAAATGCTGGCCAAATTTTTGCCCGGAAAAATGCCCGCGAGTTTCGCTCAACCCCCTCAAAAGAATTATTGTGTAATATGGTAGGCTAAAAGAATGTGAAAGGGGAAACATGTTGGGGAGGGAGTCCAAAAAGTTGAGAAAAACATTATTTTCTTTGCGATAAATTGGGGCCGTTATTTTTGTGCCCGGGGGGACAGATTGGGGTAATTAATAAATGCCATTTTGGTGGGGGTGGGTAATATCGCCTACCAGTTTCGTCGCCAAGGCAACGCGGGCCAAAGCCAAACTAACGCGGGTTGGCGGCGGTTCCTGGCAAAAATTTGGTGCCAATAAAAGCAATTACACTGAACCCGGCAGTTTTAAATGCACCAACCTTCACATAAACAACCACCGGTCTCCATTTGCCATGGCAATTCGTTGATGTCGACCGTGTCACTGGACACGATGTCGGTTTCAGAGACCGAACCGAAAACCGGCATTTTTTCTGCTCGGTTACCGGTTCGTCTGTTTGTTCGGTTTTAGCAAACGACAAGAAATATGACTTTATGGTTTCACTAATTAAGGGATCTGAGAGGTGGTGGTAGGGTGAATGGAAAATTGGTCATCAGGATATTTCGAGTTTTTCGTTCTAACTTGCTGGCGCCGAGTTATTGGATCAGTGAATTTACAAACAAAAAAACTTACGGTATTCAGTTGGGCTTTTCTGCGATCACTTTGGCTTTGAATGTCACTACGTCCTCCTTCTCATCGTAGAAGCCATTCTTCGGGTCCATTAATTCATGTAAAATAAAAAGAAATATTTAAAAATATTTTCATTTTATTCGTTCACCTCAAATTTGATAAATTGATCGGGTTCATGTGAATGAATGCGTTAAAGACAATTTTGAAAAAAGATCAACAATAATTCCCTTTTTATACGAATTGCTGCAAAATTAAAAAAACTCGTTTTGGGTCGGAATTTATTTTAGTTTATAACCCAATGAAAATTTTGAGTAAATTCGTTGAAAATGCCATTTTACCTTTGGTTTGATCACCACCGATGTTCGACGAAGATTGGCTTTCGGATGGTTCTATGGTGAATACCTTCCAGCCCTAACTTGGGACTTTTTTGTAACTATTTAGGCTATTTTTAGTGCCTATGAGTTTTTGAGAAACTATAGAACAGTTATTTTGAGATTACATATTATTATCGAATAAAAGACAAATATAAAATAAAGAATTTTTCATTAAAAATCAGAATAACTTTTTTATTTGAGGGGCCATAACTTTCTTCATAGTGCTTTCCGGCAAGAAATTTTTACAGATTCGTACTCAGCTCGACGAGAGGAATTGATTGGTAGTATTTTTATTCGGATCCGAGCCATTCCCATATAAAGTGGAAATACCAAATCATCCCTTCATTATTAAGATTTTTCGGCTCCAAAATGATATCCTGGGCGCCAAAAGCAAAAACTTTTGCAGTCCTTTCTCACAATTCTGGGTCAACATTTTGCTTAAAGCAAATAAAACATTCAAATTTATGAGAATAAAATGAGATTAATTCCCAAAATGTAATGGGAGCGCAGAGATGCAAAGGCAAGGGCTACCGGTCCGAAGGTCGAAAACTCCGAAGGTCGAAAATCCCAAGGTCGAAAACTCCAAAGGTCGAAAAGAACAAAAACAGTCCGAAGGTCGAAAACTCCGAAGGTCGAAAGAACAAAAACAGTCCGAAGGTCGAATAGAACAAATTTAAGCCGAAGGTCGAATTAAATCCCATGGAGAAGAGCGCAAAAGCATTTTACAACACCGATAAGCTTTTATATATCATATAAATAAACGAAATATAAATTTGGGTTGATAATTGTCGAGATCGCAAAAAAAAACAACGGGTTGTCTTCCTCCTCCGTTTCTTCCACTATCTCTTTCTGAGTTTCTTCTTCGGCGGCAACCTCCTGAAAGCTCGGCTCAAAACATTGCAGTGCCATTGAAATGGCGTCCAGAACTCGGCCGGCGCTTGCACGCTTCTGAATTGGAAAATTTAGTGTAACTTAAGAGCTAATTTGCACTTGAAAAGCTAAGTGCGTCGCTTCCATAGACGCCTGACTTCTCGGCAGCTCGTCTTTCACGCGGTCTCTCACATTCCAGAAGGAAATTTGGAACAGCGGTTCATGCGCAAGTGGCAATGTGTTTCGAAGGAACGATGTGAGAATCAGAGAGCGCACATCATTCGGATTTGGCATTGTCATAGAAGCTAAATAAGGTGTTAATCTTTAAGATTTATATTGTTTTTCGTTACTTCTTGGAATAGAGGTGGAACGCAGCAAATGTTGCATCTGCGGACCAATTTCTGTTTTGCCGAAGGAATGCAAGCGCCTAAAATTTCTTGAATGGCATAAGTAAAATCGCAAAATTAACTTTACCACTGGAAAACAAAATTGTGCGCTTGTCCGCACCAGGTCGAACCCTTGCGGAGTCGTAAATCAGAAAGCTGAACCATTTTTCTCGATAATTCACACCTCCAATATATCGGTCCCCGGACTTCTTGTTAAACAAAAACCGGAATCCTAATTGAAAAAAATTTATATAAAAAAAGACATCACGAACCTCCATACCAGAGTACCTCGGCATCGTTGCGTGAGCAACCAATCTCAAACTGTACACGTTGTTGATTTTCAACGGATTGTGAATTTTGTAGACCATTGACTTCATCTTCGTTCAACTGTTGTTGCGTTCTGCGGCGTTTCTTCTTGTGCCGGTGTTGGAATTAGAGTGCGGCGCAGGACAGGATCCTGCGCAGGATTTTGCAGGATCCTGTCCGCAATCCTGCACTTTTTGGGCTTTTGCAGGATTTGCAGGATTGCAGGATTTT
>MEIZ01000003.1:1136435-1157859 GCA_001723225.1 Globodera ellingtonae | reverse complement strand
GTATTTTTCCGTTTTATTGCATTTTTATTAAGCAATTTTTGCGCAAAATGCTCGATTTTTAAGGGGGGTCGGCGGTGCCGATAGGCACCGCCGAGAAAATTTTTGATTTTTGATGGCAATTCGTTAAGAAAATTGACCCTAAGAGTATGGCGATTTTGTAATTTGTGAAAAAAAATATTGTGGGTTTTCATCATGTTTGACTTGATTTTACAAAATCAGAAATATTTTTTATTATTTTTAGAAATTGTTTCCTCCGCTATAGATGCTCACTGAAAGTTCTAAAAAATAGTTTACATGGTCGGGGATTTGAACCCCAACCAAAACCTTTCTCACCAATAGCACTAACCACTACACCACAACATTATTGTAGGGAAATTGGCATTATGTTTTACTAAATTTAATACTTGCAGGATCCGCAGTCAAATTTGCGGATCCTGTTGCAGGATTGGGATTCAAAATTTTTTGCAGGACAGGATTTGCAGGATTAATCCTGCAAAATCCTGCAATCCTGCAAATCCTGCAAAAGCCCAAAAAGTGCAGGATTGCGGACAGGATCCTGCAAAATCCTGCGCAGGATCCTGTCCTGCGCGGCACTCTAAATTAGAGTAGGCCGGGACTGGTACTGCAATTTTGGGACTGAATTTCCCCCGTTATAAAATCCCGGTTTTTTTCAAAATTTCAAATCTTTGTTTTTGACCATTAGTCACGGGTTTTTGGACCGGGATTTGATTAATTTTCCCACTCATAAAATCCCGTTTTTTTAATTTTCTCAATCCCGATCCCGGTTTTCCCCAAAAATCCCGGTCCCGCCTACTCTATCCAAACAAAAAAATTTTTGGGTTGTTTTGTGCAAAAAATTGGACCAATACTTTTGACAAATATTGTTTGGTCCAAATTGGAGGTCAATCCCAAAAAAACCAATTCCAAAAAACCCAATACTTTTGACCAACTATTGTTTGGGTCCAAGTTTCCGGTCTCTAATGTTAATGCTGGGAAGGGTCAGTTGAGTTGGCCGTAAAGTTGGGAAATTGGACAATTCGCCGAAGGGACGCAAATTCAGACGTTTCACCAACTAATGCTGGAGGGGATATTTGGCCGAATGACTCCATTTTACCCTTAAAAATAAACCAGGGCATTCATCGATTAATTAAAATTAGGCCGCAAACGGAATTTTAAAAACATATTTTATAAAAAAATCCGGGTTGCCACTCGAAACCCACGCAAACTCTTTCGGTACAAGTGCCCGTGGGTGAATATTTTAATAAAGTCCATTTCTGTCTGATTCATGCATCGCACAATATGGTAATAATTGCAGTTGAAAAAGATAATGTTGTGAATAATTTGTGCAAGGCATCATCCAATCCATCATCAATCTGCTCTGGATCTATTTGTGATGACTAAAATTGAAATTTTTAAACGTGTTTTAGAAAAGTTGGCCCCGTTTAAGCGCGAATTCGTTGTTTAATTCCCCGGGGGCCATGATCTCGTGGATGGCGCACCTTATGGCCCACACGAGCGGCATTTGTTCTGCAACTCCAGGACTGCGTGGGTGTTGTTCCGTTCCCCTGTAAGCAACCAATGGCACTTTAAGAGAAAAATGATTTGGGAAATTTGCTTTAGGGATATTTTTAATGCTGTGCCTTATTAGGAAATTCTTTCAAAATTTTTTGTCAACCCACCATAATTGGACGGAATCCAAAAGCCACCCGGACTTGCCAAGTCGCCCACTCAGCTGTTCAGTTATCGTTGTGCTCGTATAGCATTTGTAAAAATGGCAACAGAAAATGCTTTCTTGCCCAATTAGCTTTGAAAACGCCTTTGACCTTGCTGAACTTGATTGCCCGAAGCTGCGAGTTTGGGCAAACGCAGCGGTACTCCTTCACAAAGAGTCCGTACCTTCGCGGATCACCATTTATTGTTAGGAAGAAGCTTAAAGTACTGGGGGGAGGGGGGAGGCGGTGCCGATAGGCGTCGCCGGGGAAAATTTGAGATTTTGGTTAAGAAATTTCATAAAAAATTTAGCAAATTTGATTCGGAAATTCAAAAAAATGGATGGACGTAAGAGTGGAGGATGTCCGGCGATGCCGACAGACGCCGCCGAAAAAATTTTTAGAAAAAAAATTTAATTAAAAAAATTTTATTAATGGAGGAAGCATATATAAGTGAGTAAATGAAAAACAAAAACAAGTGCTTGCACTCACTCCACGAGTTATGCTTATAATGAAAATCAAAAAATAATAAATTCGATTGGTTTGATCAAGACATTTTCTATGCTCATTTGCTTTCATAGTTCCTTGTGCCGTTCGCGCAGTTCCTCCATTTCTTTAACTCCCAATTTGCTGGTCTCCGATAAATTGTTGAAATAAGCCTTTCCCGAAAAGTCTTGTCTGGTCATATTCTCCAAGGTTTTGTCCTGAAATTGATTGGAAATTAATTTAAATTATTAAATAATATTGATTTTTGGACCTTCATGCCAATAATGCCGTACTGATGTGCCAATCGGAATTTGCAAATGGCGACTTTTTGCTTTTCACAGAAAGTCAACGCATCGATTCACAACGCAATCCAACAAAAAACGATTTGCCAATAGCAAAACGCCTTCAACACATTCATCTGAATATATTTATGACTTTCATTTTGGATTAATAATTCGAAACTTATTATATTTGTAGTGCGCGGACGGCAAACACCGACTACCTAATTTTTCTTAACAAAGAACTCGAGTTCGGCCCGGAGACTAGAGGAAAAAACCCGGATTTGTTGATCCAGTTCGGATCTGATCGAGCTGAGAACCGGTACAAAACCCCAAAAATTTTGCCTTTTTGTTAAAGAATTTAGTCACAAAAGGTCAAAATATGCGTTTTCGCATTCCCAAAAATAACAAAATTTACAATTTGCCTGTGCCAAGCATTTTATCAGAAAAATCCGGGGCTCAACAAAAAACGTTAAAACCGCGACTTTCGTGCTTACAACTAAGGTTGTTTAAACCCGGGTTTCAGTTAGCGGGTGCAAAACTTTAAAACCGGGCTTCCAAAATTTAAATCAAATTCTTTCATTTTTCCATTCAAAATAAATCCTTCCGAGTACGAAAAATGCCGGGACTCAAACCACCGGGGTTAACCCGGAATTTTTGATAAACTTAGATTTTTTACTGCAACATTTGGCAAATTTTAAATTTTCTGCAATTTTTGAAGCCCCGCGGGAATTTTTGGGATTGCGCGCCCGCCCTTATTTTGTACCGTCCAACTCCTCGTTCTGCGGATACATTGTGGCAATAAGTTTTTTAAAAGTTGCGACGGCATCCGGAACTTCGTCAATTTGAATTTCTGCCGATTCTTTTGCATTTTCTCCAAAAAACAAAGTTTGAAAATATTTCGAGTGAGCAGCCAACAGCTAAAATTGTTTAAATAAAATGAATCTTTTCAAATTTAATTTAAACTGTTTTTATTTTCAATTAATTTAAACTCACGTATTTGTTCACATTTACCAACTGGCCATTGATCAGCAAAGCGTTGTCATAACGAACTCCGCTAAAAATAAATTGGTTAATGACTACCACCAATAAGGTCATCCCCCGGGCGGTCGGGGACGGGCAAAATTGGTGCCGTGAATTTTAACCTTTGAAGCTTTTTTATTGACCCCCGGGGGGGGGGGGTCGACTTTTGTCTGTTTAAAATTTCTGAAAGTTTTCATCCAATCACTTCCATTTTACCAGCTTAAAAGTGCGAACTTACGCCATTCCGATGGGCTCTTCAACGACCACTTCGGCTTTGAACGTCATTGTGTCCTCCTCCTCATCGTAAAAGCCATTCTTCGGGTCCATTAATTGCTATAAAAAGTTTAGAGAAACCGCGATCTTTTGTGCAAACAGAATTTGTAAAATCCGGAATATCACATAAATCTGACATCAGATTTTGTAAATAAAACGAACGTTTGTGTTAAATTTTGCCTGACTTTTTTAATTGTTAAATTGGACTTTTGTACAAAATTTTTGTTAGTCTGTGAATTTTTACAAATTAATTCAACAACTAAAGACTCAAGCATTACCATTACCATTTATGAAAAATGATTTAATCCACCTCAACTGTGTAAGCACAACCAAGGTACCAGCTAACATGATTAGGTGTGAAAAGGTTAAAGCTGTCCAACTCTCCTCGCTTCATAAGACATTCACCGCTTTTCTTGAAAGAAACAACGCTGAATTGGTAAGCCGCACGACAAGTCCAGGCCATGTCTAAAGGCGTTTTCTGTACGTTCAGAAATTGAATGGAGTCATATAAAAGCAAGGCTCTAATGTCAAAATTTTTAAATCCGCATCGGAGCATTAAAAAATCCTCATTTGCTACCTAAAATCCGCAAATTCGGCATTTCTTCATTAAAGTCTATATTAACTTCGCTTCATTCGTTATATTTATCAGTGCAAACAATTGATTGAGTTTTCCTGACACAAATGAGCATTTTTAGTGATTACATCTATTTTTTGCGCGCAATTTTTCAAATTTTTGGGAAAAGGTGGGGGGGGGGGCTCGGCGGTGCCGCCGAGAAAATTTTGAATTTTTGACTCAATTTGTTAAGGGATTTGCAACCAAAATTTTAAAAATACTGCAATTTTTTGAAGCTTTTTAGGAATGTAAGAGGTCCGGCGGCGCCGATAGGCGCCGCCAGGAATTTTAACGATATTTGTCAAAAAAATGCTGTTTCCCAACAAAAAGTCCACAAGGATCTCAAAAGACCACAAAAATGCGCATTTCAAAAAAAAATCCTCATTGGTAATATTAAATAATAAAAATGAATCTTCTTTAGAGTAATTAGAAATGCAGGTCGGGGTGGCAACACTAATATATAAAATGGTGATAATTATTATTCATTAAAAATCGAATTATTCAAAATCACACATCAAATAACGCCTACCAGTTTTGTCGCCAAGGCAGCGAAGGCCAATGCCATTGTGCACGCAGTTTGGGTCGGCGGCGGCCCCTGGCATAAAGTGGGATCAATAAAAGAAACAAAGATTACCCCAACCTTCACATTTACAAGTTGCAATTCCGATTGTCCATGGCAATCCGTTGATGTCCACCGTGTCACTCTGCACGACCACCAGCCGCTCACGTCGTTTAACAAATGTCTTGAAGTTCGGCATTCGGAACAAAATTTGACCCCTGCGGCTGTACATTTTGTCTGCAAAAAGGGGAAAAATCAATAAATTAATCAATCGTTTAGAGGGCATTTTCGAATTCGACCTCTGGCCCGATCGGCATCCGTACTTGACGGCGATTGGGTTCTGGTTCGTTTCATCAGTGTATTTTTCAATCAATGACAATAATAATTCGCTGCAAATTTATGTGACAAATAAATACGATGTCTAAAATGTTAAAATTTTTTATTTTCTTGTAAAATTAAACACAAAACTTTTTGGAAAAGTGAAGAATATCAAAAACTTTTGTTTTTCCTGGATTTATATATCAATCGACTCGACTCCTCTCGTCGAGAGAAATCGAATGGTATCAAAAATTTTGATTGGGAATACACTTTGAAGAATGATATAGCTCCTCAAACTTAGTAAAACCATAGGGGGGACCCTTTTGGTCAATTCATCGAAAATATTTTTTATTCTAAAAATTGTCTGCCTAATGCCCTGATTAGAATTCCGTCGGGGTCAGTTTGGCGTGACCGGTTCGACGCGATTTTTCCGGCGCCGTACTTTAATTAAAATTATTCACTTCAATTCTATTTCCTAATGTTCTAGCATGCACCATCAAGACTTAAAGCTGATCTTTTAAACATCCGAACAAGCTTTTGTCGAAATACAACAGCAAAAATATCAAATATTAAACAACAATAGTCGATCACGCGTATAACGCAGTTTTGAACAATTGAAAATTAAGGAAAAACGACTTTTTGTTTTAAGTAACTAACTCCAAAGCCGAATAGAATAACAGGGGAAAAGTTAGAGATTTAGGGGTTCGTTAGGCTTAGGCCTAAGCCACGTGGCTTGGGGTTCATTGAGCCCCTCTAACTTTTCTCCTGTTATTCTCTCCGGCGTTGGAGTTACTTAAAAAAAGTAATAAATCTTTAAACTTTTACCAGAATTTTGTATTATCGGAATTTTATAGCATCCAATGAGTGCAATTTTATTCCATCTTTCTATAGAGGAAAAGCGTTAAGGAATTGATTGGAACGTCAGCGGAGGTGCAAATGCAACAAACAGCCAATAAATGGCATTAAATGCAAAGAAAGGTTGAAAAAACAAAATTGGACACGACGACGGCTTTTGGCCCCATGAAATATTGAATGAAGCTCTAAATGACAGTCAAAGGGGGGGGGGGCGTCGCCGACAATTTTGAGTCATAAAATTTTTTGAAAATTTATTTCTTAGTTTTCATTAAAATAAAAAATTATTAACATTCTCGTTTTTACTCAACGCATGTCCTGAAAATCAAAAAAACGTATATCAAAATGTACACAAAAGAGTAGGGAATAATAAAAATCAGGAAGTTTCAAAGTGCCCCCCTTTGGAGCGGCTACAGAGGCTGAGACGCGCGGAAAAATTTGCGCACAAGGCACGCAGCCCCTGGACGCATATTTTTTTTCATTTCCGGAGAAGGGAAAGTCAAAGCGCCTCCAAATTTTTGTGGGGCTTGGCACAGGCACTTGACTCCAAAATTGACCACACAGAATAATTTATGGGGCTAAGTGAGGAGAGTAAGGGGGTCATTCCTAAGCACCGATAAAACCGGGAAAATTGGCCCTGCAGCAGTCCTGGGTTTCTTTTTCCCTGTGGGCCGGAGCGGAGTCTTGTTGGAAAATCCAGTCCCTATTGCCGAAATGGCTTACTGTCCAAGGCTTCACGACGCATTTGAGAATTTCCTCCATGTATTAGTTTTT
This sequence comes from Globodera ellingtonae, assembly GCA_001723225.1. Lineage (NCBI taxonomy): Eukaryota > Metazoa > Nematoda > Chromadorea > Rhabditida > Heteroderidae > Globodera > Globodera ellingtonae. The sequence goes on along the minus strand of MEIZ01000003.1, from coordinate 1,150,974 downwards.
AGTGATTTTGACCCCATTTTCCACAAAAATCAAAGAATTGGTAATCCCTCCCCAAACCAAAAGAGAAGAGGGGTGAAGGGAATGAGTCCAATGGCATTGGAAAGAGGAGATTCTGGAGCCCATATTCTGTCATTTTGGTGGTCGTGTGCCGCTTCGCTATGAAAATTTTTTTGCCCGTAAAAAGTTTGTCCTGAGCTGCGTGCCGCAGGATGACCAGTCGAATTCTCGCCAGGGCTTTTGAAAAAAAGTGTCACCGATTTTAGTAAATGAAATAATAAATTCATCGAAAATTGAATTTGAATAAACTTGTTAATCAAAATGTGAATTGTTTTGATACGTAGGTGTTCATTTAGTGCCGAAAAGTTTCTTGTGACATTCACTCAGTTCCTTAATTTCTCCGTCACCCAATTTGTTCATTTCAGAAAAATTGTTGATGTAATTTTCACCGCAAAAATCCTCCTTGCTCATTTCCTCCAAAATTTTCTTCTAAAATTGAATTAAATGTTATTTATATTTATTTTACATATTTTGAACCTTCATGCCAATTATGCCGTATTGATCTGCCAATCGGAATTTGCGAATGGCCGACTTTTTGCTCTTTTTAAACAGAAAGTCAACGCATCGATTCACAACGGAATCCAACAAAAAACGATTTGCCAACATTAAAATGTCCTCCACACATTCATCTGAATATATTTGTGATTTTCATTTTGGGTTAATTTTAACTTTGTACCGGTTAAATCCACGTTCAGTGGGTCCATTGGGGCAATAAGTCGTTCAAAATTATCGACGGCATCCGGAACGTCGTCAATTTGAACCGTTGGCGTTTCTTCCGCATTTTCTCCAAAAAACAAAGTTCGAAAATATTTTGAGTGGGCCGCCAAAAGCTGAAAATGATTAAAAAAGTAATTAACTTTTAATTTAAACTCACGTGTTTGTTCACGTTCACCAATTTGCCATTGACCCGCAAAACGTCTTCGAGGCGCACTCCGCTAAAGGGAAATTTGAAAATGAGAAACGAGAGGAAATTGTTTTGGACGGACTGACTGATCAACAAATGCATCCATTGATCAGTAGAAATTTATTCAATCTGATCTGATCAGTTTTATAACCAAACATACGGCATTCCGTTGGGCTCTTCTGCGACTATTTCGACTTTAAATGTCACTGCGTCCTCCTTTTTATCGTATAAGCCATTCCCCGGGTCCATCAATTCCTATAAAAAGTTTAGAGAACATCCCTTGAGAAAGCGTATCCTTTTTGTGCGTGAACAACTAAAAATTTTTGTTTCAATTTTTAAAGAATAAATGCGAAAAAGTGATTCAACATATTTTATTAAAATAAATTATCCGGCCTTTAGCAAGAATTGATATACCAAAACTTACAATATTACTGATTTAAAGGCGTACCCAGCTTGAAAGTGGGGGCGCCTTTTGTTTTGCAATTTTAAAAATTTCAAAAAATTTTCCCGGCGGCGCCGACTCCAGCCCCCCTAAAAGCAAAGCAGAACGCAAAAAAAAAATTGCATTTTTGAAAATTCCTTAACAAAAATGCAATACATCAGATTTTGTAAATAAAACGTTTGTGTTAAATTCTGTCAATTTTTTTGATTGTTAAATTGGACTTTGAACATTACCATTGATCGGCAAATGCGATTTTTCGATAATCCGTAACGGTAAATCGATAAATTACCGAAAAAATACCGATACCGAAAATTACCGGCCAAAAAAATTCGGTATACCGACCGATAATCGGTAGTTTTGGAAATTTTTAAATTTCAAATTTCATTAAAATGAATATAATTGATAATTGCAGTGTTTTGATGAGAGAAATAAGCATTTCAGTTGTTTCCGAGTTTGATAAGCTCCAAAAGAAAATTTAATTTTGACAAAAAGTTGACTACAACTTTTAAAATTTTTTTAAAATGGAGAAACCATCTCAAGAGTAAACCAATTAATCTAAAACCGTACCGTGCTGAACACTAATTACCATACCATTTATAAAATTATTTAATTTACCTCAACTGTGTAAAAAGAACCATGGTCATTGCTAATGGCAGTGTAAAGCTTAAATTTGTCCAGACAGCCTTCCTTCAAACGACTTTCACCGCTTTTCTTTGAAACAACGCTGAATTGAGCTGCCGAACGACAAGACCAGGCCGCGTCTTAAAAAATATTTATGGGATTTATTAAAAAATTAACATTTTCCCAGCCACAAATTAAAATCGCTCACCCGTTTTATCGCCATCGCACTTTAGGTAAATGCGAATGTAAGCAGTCAACCTGAAATAAATACCAAAACCAATCGAATAAAATTAAAAGTCTCACCCATATTTTGAAAAGCTGATCCTCATTCGCCATGGCAATCCGTTGATGTACTCGACCGTGTCACTGAACACTTCCTTCGGCCCACGCCCTTTAGAAAATTTTCTGAATTTTTGCATCCGAAATACAATTTGGCCGCTGCGTTTGTTATTGGTGTTGCTAAAAATGATTGATAATTGATATATTTACGACGATTAGCAGGATAATATCCATAAAGAGCCTAAGAAATCCGGTTACCCAAGCCCGGCTTCTTCAAAAACCAATCTCTACCAAAAATGGTCGGGTTTTAGGAACTTAGGCCATTTTTAGTGCCTTTTTAAGGAACTAATTTTTGGCCGGAATTTGCAAATGACCGACTTTTTGCTCTTCAACAGAAAGGCATGGCAACGCTTCACAACGGAACCCAAACAAAATTGATTCGCCAATTTTAAAACGTTCTCAATGCATTCATCTGAAATTTTATTTTACCATTTGTTTGATAAAACATCCTTTTTTGAAAATTTAACCATTGGCACTTAATAATCGTTTTTTGTCCGGTCGGTTTTCTTTTTTTTGTTTCCACCCGACCCCCTCCCCCAATAGCCTCAGCAAAAATGCCCTAAAAGTTTGAGAAAAATAAAAATCAGCAAAAAATAAAATGGTGGTAAATACAAAAATTGGTTGCAATCTTTTACCATCTAATTGCGCGTACTGCGGATACATTGTGGCGATAAGTCGTTCAAAATTAGCGACGGCGTCCGGAACTTTGTCGATTTGAACTTTTGGCATTTCTTCGGCATTCTCTCCAAAAAACAAAGTACGGAAAAAATTTGAATAACCAGCCAACAGCTAAAATTATATTTAAAAATAATTATATTTAATTTAATTTAACCCACATATTTGTTCAAGTAAACAACTGTTCCGTTGACCATCAAAACGTCTTCAGAACGAACACCGCTAAAATTGGAACTTTTTCTCTATTTTCTTATTAAAAACGTTAAACTAAGGGCTAAATCGGGCAATTTTTTTAGCCCAAATGAATGCAAACTTACGCCATTCCGTTGGGCTCTTCCACGACTATTTCCGCTTTGAATGTCACAGCGTCCTCCTTCTCGTCATATAAGCCGTTCTTCGGGTCCATTAATTCCGATAAAATAAAAGAAATATAATTTACAATTAAACAATTTTTGTTCACCTCAATTTTAACAAACGGTTTATAGCCCCAACCACAACAATTGGCTGTGTAAATGTCAAATCTGTCCAACCCTCCTCGCTTCATAAGGCAGTCGCCGCTTTTATTACAAGAAATAATGGTGAATTGAAAAGCCGCACGACATGTCCAGGCCATGTCTTAAAATATTATTATTATTTATGGGATTTATTAAAGAGCATAAGTCCACAAATTAAAATCGTCCACCCGTTTCATCGCCATCGCAATGCAGGTAAAGTCCAACGTAATCATCACAATAATCGATCCAGATTAGCCATGGCAATCCGTTGATGTACACGACAGGGGCACTGAACACATACTTTGGCCCACGTCCTTCTGAAAATGTCTTGAACTTCAGCATCCGAAACACAAGTTGGCCTCTGCGTTTGTACTTATTGTCTGCAAGTCGAAAATTAAACAAAAACAAATACAGGAAATTTTAACCGTTGGCCTGTTCACCGCCGATGTTCGATGGGCATTGGGAACTTGCCGGGTCCATTGTGAATATTTTCGGTGTGTTGCTAATACGTTATTTTTTCTAAAAAAATTCATTTCTAGGCTTGCCTCGCAAATTACAGATTTTTCGAATTGTTCGAATTTTTTATTTTTTCAAGTATTTATATCATTACGTGGGTCAAAATGCCTAAAAATACGAATTTTAGACTTCTTGGAAAATTACAGAATTTTTAACAGTGGCACTGTCGAAGTCCACTGTCTCAACTACTGTCGAGCCCACATGATGCCGAAAAAATGGCCGCGAGTTTCGCCCAATTCTCAAAAGAATGACAAAATAAAAAGACGGACGTTTAGCGCTTGTTTGTGGCTGATGTTTGGGCCGGGTATGTTTGGGGAAAGGGGCAGTTGAGTCTGGGCCAGTGGGGTCTGGCGGTTAGCATAAAAAGGACATTCATGCGATGACGGAGTCTAAGCCAGGCCTAAGAAGTCTAAGCTGAGTTTGGCCTAAGCTTAAGCTGAGCTTCCTGCTGGCTTAATCTTAATATATTTTGATTCTTTTTTTTTCTCAACTTTTGTATTTTTAGCCAGAAATGTTGACGAGGGGGGGGGGAGGGGACCCACTTCATTAGCATTGAACATCCTATAGAAAGAAAATGTTCTGTGGACAAGCAACGAAGGCTGGCTGGCTCTTTGATGGATGTGATGGTTTATGGCAGTCGTTGGAGGGCAACCTGAGGAAGAATGATACCATCCCAATCCAATATTCCCCGTATAAACATCCATCAACCCGCCGGTGGCGATAGCAATGCCCCGCCTCGTCTCGTCTCCCTTTTCGCCCCTCCTTTTCGTGCCCCCCCCCCATCCAGTGTCCAGATAGAGCGATTAATTCATAAATCACATTTTGAAGCCCCCTAATTTTCCGATCAGCTTTACGGCGAACAATTTACCGATGTCCAGCAGTAGGTGAATAAACAATTTTTTGAGTTTTTTTTTTAATGCCCACAAAAGTGAAAATCGGGATTCGGGAAAACGAATGGACGGGCGGAGTCTCGGCCAAAAATCCCGATTTAAACCCCGCCGCCCCAAAAATCCGGGATTTGGGGCCGGGGACAAATTTTTCTAGGCAAACAAACGCGACCTTCTTGAACTTGTCCACCGTGGCTCTGAATTTGCTAAGAAACTTTGGTCCGTAGTGTCCGTTGGCCTCTTGCAAAAGAGGGCAAGTGAGCAACAACTTCGGGCACCCGTCCCCCCGGGGCGTGTGCAGCCACTTGGACAACGCTTCGGTAGAAGAAGAAGCGGCGTCGTCGTTGCCCAACGCGTCGGGGAAAAGGTAGTGGAAAACTTCATTCCCTAGGCGTAAGTCAAAGTGTGTGTCTGTGCTTGGCCTATCTGATGACAGTGACCAACTTGGACTACCCGAACGCCTTGCACTTCGTTGGTCGTCGTCATTGCTGTGCCAAGCCAAATTTTATACGGCAAAAGAGAAACCAACAAATATTGTTATAATTCATCCATTTTTTGAATTTCCATCAAATTCTCCCCGTCCTTGGTTCATTCACTCGTTAAGCCCAATTGGACCTGCCTTTTAGTCGTCAACCATCCTGAAAACAAGAAAAGATTTATGCATAGAAAGAAAATTTTGAGATTATTTCATCCCCGTACCCGTCGCCGATGTCCCAATCGTTGAAGAGAATGTTTATGCTATTCCAATGATCGTCAAAATCCAATTCAATTGCTTCCGTCTCCCATTTGTCCGCTTCTCGCCCAATCGGACAACGCACTAACAGCCAATTGACTTCGTTTAAGTGTCGCAATGTCAATCGTTCCCCCGTCAAATTGTTCTTCAGTTCAAACGGATCAATGATAATACACGGTGAATGCAGACGGATGATGAAATTGACCGGCTCCGAAGCATTGACAAATGACTAAAAACCGAAAGGAATAATTACATTACCCTCAAACTGATTACAAATTACCCCTTTGAGTTTATCAATTCCTCCGGAATAATAACCACAACGAAGCATCTTCGGAAAACCATCCCCGCGGGGAGTGATCAACCATTTAGCCAAGGCTTGGGCAGAAGAAGCGCCGGCGTTGTCTTCGGCCGGAAATTCGGGGAAAAGTTCAGCGGATTCGATCGATCGGAGATTTGGGCAATTGCGAAGAATTGCCGGAAAGAATTGTCGCAAACGCTCGAATATAGAGCCGGACTTGTCATAAAAAAGATGAAAGCCGCAAATGTTGTCGTTGACCAAAGGCCAAATATTTTGCCAAATGATTTCCCAGCCGAGGAAATGGTCCTCGAAGGGATTCATTTCAATTTCAACATTTGTGCCGGAAGAGTCGAAAAGAGGGCGAATGCGTTGAAGAAATTCAATAACCGTTTGGTCAACATAACTAAATTATTTCAAATTTTTAAATTTTGCCAACTTTTTGGAAAGTAACCGACCGAATCCAAATGCGTTCGAAGCCGATCACCTTGCCTGGAGGCGGTCCTTGAGGAATTGGCAGCCGCTTATCAGAGCGAACGTTCACAATTTGTGCGCCATTTCCGTCATCCGCGCGACGAATTTCTATCGAACCCAACGACCATTCCCTCGACTTGAAATGGACGTCCACCAAAACGTCCAATCGATCACTGATCAGCGCCATTTTCAGTCCGACTTCGAGAGGGGAAAGAAAAGCGAACACTTCGTACCAAATGTCGTCACTGATGAAACTGAGATTTGGAATTAAGGGCTTTTGATTTGATTCATTTGAAACAAATTCACATTTCCTCCATTTGTTGTTGTTGCTCCCCTTCACTTTCGTTGTTTTATCGTTCGTTAAGGCAATCTAAAACACTTTAGATTTAAATGGCAATTATGTCAAGAAGTCACAAAAAATGGATTCCAAAGGTCCCCCGACAATAAACCCGTATAGAAAATTTGCGATGGATTTGTCGGGGAACAATTTATGTAATTGGAAAGTTTTCGACTCTTTTGCGACCCAAATAGAAAACAAATGCCCAGCTAAGTTTTGTTTCAAAACCTCATGAACAAGAAGGAAAATCACTTTAATCCATAATGGATTTGAATATGCTTTCTATAAAAGCTCCAAAGTATTTAATGAGAGTCTATTTTTTAATGCTGTATTGCGATGCCCAAACTTTGCCATAATAGAAAAAGACTTGGCGATTCGATGTAAACAAAGGAAGTTATGACTAGAGATCGGACACGGGCCGGGGTCCGTACGGGGTTTTACGGACCCCGTGGCCCGTAACCCGTGTTTTTTTGGGTCGACACGGGGTTACACGGGGTCACGGGGTACACGGGGTTTTAGCCCGTGTAGCCCTTGCCCGTGTAGGTCGACGACCCTTGCCCGTAGCCCTTGCCCGTGTGTTTTGACACGGGTTTACACGGGCTAAATTTTTTGCATTTTAAAGGGAAATTTCATAGATTTTACACATTAAATTTGTGTTTGAGTGAGTGGTGCGGGTTCGAAATCCGACTATGTAAAAAGCTTTTTTAATTTTTCCCGATTTTTTAAAATAGGGCTGCATTTACAAGCAGGGCTGTGTCGAAAGTAAAAAAAAAGTCGAAATCGAAAATCGAAACTGAAAAGTTCGAAATCGAAAATCGAAAGGAAAAAAACGTCGAAAATCGAAATTCGAAAATCGAAAATCGAAACAAAATCGAAAATTTTTTTTATGTGACTAGAAAAATTTTTTTTAAAAATAATTTATTTAATAAATATTTTTTGAAATACCTATTCACTTATTCATTTTTAAAATTTTGAGTTTCAGAGGCCTTCATAAGCCAATTTTAACCTTTTAGGGAGGGTGGGGTGTCGGCGGTGCCGAAAGGCGCCGCCGAGAAAATTTTGAATTTTTGACTTAATTTTGTTAAGAAAAATGATCCAAAAACTACAATGAATTGGTCGACTTTATGCTTTCAGTGGCGGCCCGTCGGTTCCGATAGGCGACGCCGGGAGAAATTTGGGGGGTTTTGTTAAGCAATTTCACCAAAATTTTCGCAAAATTGAGCATTTTTCTTCATAATTTCGGGGAAAAAATTGGTTTACATAAGAGTGGAGGATGTCCGGCGGTCTTTTTTTGTGCGTATTTTAATTTAAAAATAATTGAAAAACATTAAAAATGTTCCGTTAAAGGGGGATAGAATGTGAAGGCCGAAGAAAGCTAAAAAAAACGATCGCACTGAAGCGGGTTAGAACCCAAAACACAAAATCGTAAAGACAAACCACTGAGCTATCAATTTACCTGCGGGAGTCATATAAAAAAGATTGAAATTTTGTCAAAAAGTTGGCAAGACCACTGCCCATCCTTGCCAAAAATTTAAAAACCGGGACCTCCGACTTTCGAAATTATTTTCGAAAAACAGCCCATTTTTGTCGAAATCGAAAATCGAAAGGAAAAAAACGTCGAAAATCGAAATTCGAAAATCGAAAATCGAATTTTCGACACAGCCCTGTTTACAAGCTTTGGAATTTCATTTTTTGGTTGGACGAATCACCGATTATTAAAAATCCTTTGTCAAATGAATTGGTAATTATTGTGCCAATTTTTTGATTCATTTAAAATTTTCWAAAATTTCCTGGGCGGCGCCTATCGGCACCGCCGACACCTTCTAAAAACCCTGATCCGGGATTTTTCAAAATCCGATATCAACTCCTCAGTTTTCCTTTTTGTCGAAATTGGCAAAATTTTTGAAATTTTTTTGCTATTTAAACAAAAATGTTAAATTCTAAAAAAATTTTCTGACGGCGTCTTCMGACGGAATTTTCCTCGAACGGGATTCCCATTCGGGATCCGTCCCGTTAAATTTGAAATTCCCGTTTCCGTAATTTTTATTTTCCCGGGCTCTAGTCAAGATATATTTACATAGAATTATAGTTTAAATTTGTTGAAAATATCTTTAATAACATTGTTTAATATTTTATTAAGTGTTTTATTTACCAAATACTTTAAATTTAATATCTAAGCATGAAAACTTTTTTTCAAAAAAACCCTTGCCCGTGTACGGACCCCGTGTCTTTCAAAACACGGGGTTACACGGGGTCACGGGGTACACGGGGTTTTAGCCCGTGTAGCCCTTGCCCGTGTAGGTCGGTAACCCTTGCCCGTAGCCCTTGCCCGTGTCATTTGAAAATTCCGATCTCTAGTTATGACGCATCACAACAAGTTGGAGCCCAAAAAGAAAACATTTGGTAACGTAAAGCAATCAAAAATTTTATTGGGACGAGCATTTAAACCGGTTTTTGAACCGGTTCACATTTTGAAAAAGCATAGGGGGGGGGGAGGGACTCTTTTGGTCAAAATTTTCGGAAAATATTTTTATTCGGTTCGTCAATTTGAATATTTGGCGATTCTTCGGCGTTTTGTCCAAAAACAAAGTTCGAAAATATTTTGAGTAAAACATCAACAGCTAAAAATATAAAAAAAGAATTTTCAAATTTGTATTTAACTCGAGTTTGTTCAGCAACTAACTAGTGATGCACTAGAGTCTTGGTCTCGAGTCTCGCGATCAAGTCTTGGTCTCGTAATCAACCCAACAATTTTCTGTGCCAAATAACAGAAAAAATCACAGGAACCGCCCACCAACCCGAGTTGCATTCACATTTGACTGTATTGCTCTGGCGACGAAAGTTTAGACGATATTTTAGGTAGAATCGATTACCAATAAACGTTGTTAAAATGCAATATTATTTCTTGAAATTAGCCATTTTAGCATAAAACCATAGAACCACCAGTCTAATTAGCGAATTTCAATGGCTTTTGAAAACGATTTTGGTGAATAAAATGATAAAATTAAATTTTTGTAAAAAAAAATGTCAATTGTTTACAATCAATATGATTTTCTTTAGTGTTCATTTAATGCCGAAAAGTTCTTTAAAGCGTTCATTCAGTTCCTTCACTGCTTGAGGCCCCAATTTGATGTTTTCCGAAAGATTGTCCATGTACTTATCCCCGGCAATCAAAAAGTCCTGCTTGGTCATCTCCGCCAAAATTTTCTTCTGAAATTGAATTAAATGTTTTTTAAATATTTATTTTACATATTTTGGACCTTCATGCCAATAATGCCGCATTGATGTGCCAATCGGAATTTGCAAATGGCCGTCTTTTTGCTTTTTGTCACCAAAAAGTCAACGCATCGATTCTCAGCGGAAGCCAACAAAAAACGATTCGCCAAAATCAAAACGCCCTCAACACATTCATCTGAAACTTTTTGGATTCTCATTTTTACTGCTAATTTGTGCACTAAAATGCCAAAAAATATTAATTTTACCGTCCAACTCCACGTTGTGCGGATACATTGTGGCGATAAGTCGTTCGAATTTAGTGACGGCATCAGAAAGTTCGTCAATTTGAATATTTGGCGCTTCTTCGGCGTTTTCTCCAAAAAACAAAATTCGGAAATATTTCGAGTGGGCCGCCAAAAGCTGAAAATGATATAATTAAAATAATATTTTGAATTTTAATTTGAACTCACGTGTTTGTTCACGTTTACCAATTCGCCATTAACCAACAAAGCATCTTCGGGGCGTACACCGCTATATAAAATGAGTCTGATTTAACGGCCGGGGTCAACTCGGCGCCGACTATCAGAATTTCGATCACAGATCAGTTAAAAGCAAAACTTACGCCATTCCGTTGGGCTCTTGCGCGATCACTTTGGCTTTGAACGTCACAGCGTCCTCCTTTTTATCGTAAAAGCCATTCTTCGGATCCATTAATTGCTATAAACAAAACATATATTTAAAATATTCATTTTAATTGTTTACCTCGAATTTGATAAATTCCGGCGAGCCCCAAATATTTTCAATTGCATTGTAAATGCGACAACATTCTAGCTGCCTAAGGCATCCACCGATTTTCGGTAAGCAAAAAACGCTCAATTTAATAGACGCCCGACAAGTCCAAGTCATATCTAAATATTTACAATTTAATATGTATGAGCTGATCATAAAAATCATTATAAATCATATGCAAATATCGCCCACCCGTTTCATCGCCACAACACTTCACAGAAAAGCCAATGTAATCATCACAATGATTGATTTCGATTCGCCATGGCAATCCGTTGATGAACTCGACCGCGTCACTGAGTACTTTCTTCGGCCCACTCCCTTTAGAAAATTCTTTGAAGTTTGGCATCCGAAACACAATTTGGCCGCTGCGTTTGTACTTGTTGTCTAAAAAGCGAAATCCAACCAAATTTTGACTGAATATCGTTGAAAATGCCATTTTACCTTTGATCTGCTGATCACCAGCAGTGTTTGACAAAGATTGGCTTTTGGATGGTTCCATGGTGAGTAGTTAGACAATTATGGAAAAAAATCAACAATTCTGTCAATGAGCAAAATATAGAGAAGCAATTTTATACTAGGGATTGGGATTTTTAGTTTATTTAATTCTTTTTTCTGAAGCTTTGTTTTATTTAGTTAATAGCCGGAAGTTTGTCGTTTTAACGAGAATATTTGGACCTAACAAAATCCTATTTTGGGGTTTTCGAGACTAAGGCGAAACATTTTGGGCAAAAATGGCTTTTCGTCACTATTTCGCAACAAGCAAAAAGATACGAAATTTTTAATTTTTTTGTTAAATCCCTAAATAAGAATTTGAATTTTTCTTCTCAGCTCTTCAAAGAAGAAAGTGCACCCAATCGACCTTTTTTTGCCCATCACACCCATAAGATCGAACGTTTTCAAGCAGTTTTGACAAAAGTTGAGAAAAACATTCTTTTCTTTGTTTTCGGTAAATTGAGGCCGTTATTTTTGTGTCCGGGGGATTGGGGTAAATAAATGAATGACATTTGCGGAGGGGGGGATTGTTGTTGGATCGGACGGATGAATGGAACCAAAGTTGACGTGTCCCAAAACCCGAAAATAAATTGACCCCCCCCCCCGGATAATTTAAAATAAATTCGGTGCCATGGAACAGTTTTCATGTGTCCCTTTATTGCCCGAGGCGATGTGTCGTTGCCGCTTTCGTTGCAGCGCCTTTTTCCCCAAAAAATTTGCCCTTATTTTTTTTTACATTGGACAAATTAAAAAATGAAACATTTCAACATTCAGTCACCGCATTTATTTGTCAATATAGTGAGTGATGCACGAGAGTTTCGAGGTAAAGTCTCGGGCTCGAGTAAAGAATTTTTGGTCTCGTGAACTAACGGTTCAGGACCAAACTGTAAAATCGGGAATTCCTCGTCGGATGGTCAAATGTTCTTGGTTCCAATTTATAATTACGCCCAAAAAGCTTTTCTGGCAAAATGAGTATAAAATGTACATTTTTTTCAAAATTTTTTATGTTTTTGCTGAACCAATATGGTCATAAAAATAAAATAAAATTGTTTGATCGAATTTCTCCCGCGCTAATTCCGTGCCGAAAAGTTTCTTGTGGCGTTCTTTCAGCTCATTTCTTCCATCGACTCCCAATTGGTCGGACTCCGACAGATTGCTGAAATAATTCTCCCCGGTAATCAAAAAGTCCTCCTTGGTCATCTCCTCAAAAATTTTATTCTGAAATTGATCGAAATAATATTTGATTCGCCAAAGGAAAGAAAATTCAGACATTTCATCAACTATGCCGGAGGGGATATTTGGCCAAATGGCCTCATTTGACCCTTAAAAATAAATCGGACATTCACAGATTAATTAAAATTCGGCACTGCCCGGTTTGGGGACGTTACGAATGGACATTTGTCGAACATTTTCCGAGTGAAGGCTACGAAGTCGTGAAAAGTGCGACTATAACGATTATTACCTAATTAAAGAACCAAATATGTATATTGTTTCTGTGATCTAATTATGTAATTGTTTAGGGAAATGTCGTAAATTTATTTGGATTCAAAATTAGTTATAAATCCTTCACAGCGCAGTTGCGGCACAGTCGCCCAATTGGAGCAAAGGTAATGAAGGCGGTACCAAAAATCAATTTAAAAATTGAATAAGTCCATTCATTCTCTGTCTGACTCATGCATAGCACAATATGGCGATAATATACGGTTGGACAGCTTGCTTATGATTATGATCAGTGATCTGGGATTTTGTGAACAATTTGTTCAAGGCATCCAATCCATCATCATCTGCTGGTGGACATCTATTTGTGATGCCTAAAATTAAAATTTTTAAACGTTTTTTAGAAAAGTTGGGCGCCGCCAGCACGAGATTTTAAAAGGCCCCCCGGGGGCAAATTACAAATTCAATAAAAATCTGCACTTTTTATGGCAAAAATCCGCTAACCACACACTTTGAAAAGTGGAAGCGCTTAAGCAAATCGTTTGTCAAGCCCTTGCAGTTTTTGGAGAGAAAATTGTAACCAGTCGACGTGCCGCCGAACAAATTGTCTGTGTCCTCGTAGGCCATCGTGTTGATCCCGGTTCTAAACATTTTATGGCAAAATCAGAGATTTTATCATCCATATAAATCTAAATGGAAATTGAGTCACCACACACTTTGATAAGCTGCGGAGCCGTTCAATCAAATCATTCGTCCAGCTTTTGCTGTTTTCGTAGTCACCTCCCATTTCGCTTAACACGTTGTCAATGTCCTCGTAGGCCGTGGCGTTGATCCCGGTGAGCTCCTTTGACGAATAAATGTTGGTGTACTGCCCGAACTCCTTCCTCAATTCCCTGGGGCCCATGCGCTCGTGGGTAACGTGCACTTCATGGCCACATGAGCTGCACTTGCACAGCACCTCCAGGACAGTGTGGGTGTTGTTCTGTTGTCCTGTAAGCAACCAATGGCACTTTAAGAAGAACATTGATAAGAAATTTTGTTTAAAGATCTTTAAGTGTGCCCGTCTTTAGAAAATTCTTTGTTTCTTCTGTACCGATTTGAAATTTTAATAAAAATTCTTTCAAAAAAAATTGCAAACCCACCATAATTTGCCGGGATCCAAAAGCCGCCGGGACTTGCCAAGTCGCCCATCCCAGCTGCCCGGTTATCGTTGGCGTAACACTCGACCTGAAACATAAAAATGGCAATAGAAAATGCTCTAATCCCCATGAATCTTTGAAACCGCCTTTGACCTTGTTGAACTTGATGGCACAAAGCTGCGACTTGAAGCAGCTGCAACGGTATTTCTTCACTAAGTGTCCGTACCCTCGCGGATCAAACGCCATTTATTGCTGGAAAGAAGCTTATAATAAAAATCTAAAAAATAACATAACATTGGAATCCGTCATTTCAAAATTTATGGACCCCCCCCCCAGACGCTATTTGTCCGTTTTTGGGGCAGTGCCTGGATAGGGTGGGTTGATTACCTGCAGCTAAAGCCGGGAAAACCATTGCCAAAGGAATTTAAAGGGAACCGGAATGCCCCGTCTAAATAAGCCCCCCAGGGATTAACAATTCTAAATCGCCTACTTCTTTTAGTCTGAAAACGCGAGTTTTTTCTGTTTCTCCCGCAAAATGACCGCGAGTTTCGGTCCAATTCTCAAGAAAATGAATTATATTTGTTGTGTTATATGGTAGGGTAGAAAAATGTGAAAGGAAAGATTGTGGGGGGGAGGGAGTCCAAAAATTGAGAAAAAACATTCTTTCTTTGGATGTGGTGAATTGGGGTCGT
>MEIZ01000003.1:1125517-1136383 GCA_001723225.1 Globodera ellingtonae | reverse complement strand
AACAAAACAGACGATTTATGCTGCAATCTTTGAATGTTGCGTAATTAACGAATCGCCCAAAAAGTGTGAAATTATTTCAATGCCTATTTCTCTATAAGTTATAACACACAGAAAACGAAAGGAGAAAAAAGAATTGGCCAAAAACAAATTGGCGGGCTCCGTCCATTGGCGATTAGGGTCAGCGCTGGGACTGGACGTTCAGAAGGGCGCCGGGTCATCTTCGGAGGAAGAGTTGGCCGGGATCGGGATTTTTGGTATAAACCGGGATCGGGATTGACTTTGGATCATGAAAGCCGGGATCGGGATTGACTTTGGATCATGAAAGCCGGGATCGGGATTCCAAAACCGGGATAATCCCGCCCGATCCCGACCGGCATCCCGATTCCCGGCCAACTCTAGAGGAAACTTACTCTCCTTTTTGTGAGATTATTTTTTTGCAAGCCAAAACCTTTACATTTTTTTAAATTTTAGTATTTTTGCTAAACCAATATGGTTATAAAAGTTAAAAGATACCGACGAGTTCAATAAATAAATCAAAAGTCCACTCTGGTCATATCGTTCAATTTTTTTAAGCGCAGAAAAATTTTGTTTCTTTTGATGCCGAAAACAATTCTTTACCGGTTTAATCCCGGATTTTGGGACCCGGCATTATTTGTACCCGGAAGGAATTTATTTTGAATGGAAAATTGAAAGAATTTAATTTAAAGGGGAGGTTGAAAATTTATGTTTTTATTGTAAATTTCGTTATTTTCTTGAATGCATTGTTTTGACATGCTATTTTGACCCTTTTTTTAGTCACTATTTTGGGAGACCCGGGGGCAGATTTTTTTAAAGTTTTGGATTAGAAAAGAAAAATAAAATTTGCATATTTTGGGTTTTCGCATTTTTTGTCAATTTTTGATGCATATAAATTCCAGCCAGCCCTTATTATCAGTTTTAACAAATCAATCCAAACAAAATGTTAGCGCTTTTTAAGGAATCAGGCCCGGCCGAAGCTTCTTTACTTTTTGAAGAATTCAGCAAAATAGAAAAGCGAGAAATTATGGTGGCCCCTAAACGATAGTGCCAATGTTAATTAAATATTTATGCACAAAAGAAAATAAAACAATTAATTTGTACATTAAAATCGTTTGTCGACGAAGAAATGGTGCAAAAATAAGAAATCATTTTATTCGTGAAAGCAGCAGAATTCACCGTTTAAACGTGCATCCGGGTTGCCGCTCTAAACCCCTGGAGGGTTTAAAGACTTAAATTTGTTCTAAACTCGAGGTAACTCGAGTTGATTTCTAATAACCAAATATTTGTTATAATATTAAATGCCGAAATTTGTCTTTAGGTTAAAGATTAATAAAAAGGTGATCAAAGAATTTAAGTAAATTAATTGCCACATTTTGTGACAGTTCCGGCATGCCGGATTCCGGACATTTTTGGGTCTGGAAAGCCGGATTCCAGACAATTTTGCATCAATTTTTTAATGTTTATCGTACGCTTTTTTTCCATTAAAATGAATTTCCATAAATTCCTCTCTATAACATAGCACGGCTTGTACTCATCAGTAAAAGCGGCCTTTGACGAATGATTCACACATTTCCTAGCACCCCATTAACCAAAACAAAAGTAAAATCATTTTTCTCACATTTTTGGATTTTCATATCGTCAAAATTTATTATTTTTGATCAAATAATGTTTTTGTGCAATTACTTTGCCCTCATCTTCGTGTTCGGCGTTCATCTGTTCAACCGAGTCAATGGGAACAAGTATTTCAATTAGAGCCCGGAATTGGGGACCAATCGAGAGTTCGATTGCGAGAGCCGGGAATCATTTTAATTTTTTTTTTTGATTTTTTGTCTGCTAAAATTCTCTATGGTCTCAAATTTACCGACTCTCGAATCTCACAAAAACTCGGCCCGAGAGTCTCGATCGATCCGAGAGCTTTAACTTGAAAAAAAAACTTTTTATTTGAAAATTTTAAGAACCATTTGGTCGAGAGAGCTCGGAATTGAGGACTCTCGAGTGTCATCGGGGGGCTTTAATTTCAAAAAGATTTAATTTAAAAATTAAGAACCATCGAATTGGCAAATGCTGACCCGCCAACAATTTATATATCACTTTTCGGAAAATGCCAAAGGTTTTTGGAGTTTGATTAAATAAATTTGACAAATTTTAGTTCTTCGTTTTGCTACAAAAGCGAATTATTCGGAGGGAATAAAAGGCTGTCTTGGAAAGTTGCGGGACGATTTCGTTTCGACAAAATGTTCAGTGGGCGGAGCAAAGAATGTGGGAAAAATGCCTGGAAAATTCAAATTTCAATCAGCGACAAAAAAATTATGGTCGGCAACGAAAGTTTCAGCATAAAGTTAATATATTTTAATATTTTTAAATATTTCAATCAAAATAATTTAGAAAAACCAAAGTCCGTGGCACCGAAGCAGCAAATTTTAAATTTAATTTGCGTCAAATTCTCGAGGATACTTTGATGATTGGCGGAGGTAATTAATTTTTATAAAATATGTTTTTATTAAATGTTTTAGCTGAGCTGAAATTTGGCCAACAATTTTCTGAGCAATTAAAGTTTGGCCCATTTTTGAATGATTATGCCGGACTTTGGTTGTTGGGGGTGGACATTGTTCCGCGATTGGGCCAAATGCCGACCAAAATAACGCCGCTGGCGCCGGCTAAATGCAAATTGTGCGCGGTCAAACAAAGGCCCAAAAATTGCGTCACCTTTAACACGAAAAATGCCCATTATCTTCCGGGGGGAAACCCGCTGGTAAGAATTGCTGTCCAGCAGACTTTGATTTAATATTTGTTAATTAAATATTTATATGATTTATTTAATTAATTAGACAGTTTAAGACCGGTAAAGCAGCCGGTCAGGCCGAGTCTTCAAAAATGCCGACTTCGGTCCCGGTTAATTTTAAACGGGCCCCCGGGTTTTGTTTCCGGTAGCCGGAAGCGATGCGTTTCAGCCGCCATCGCTCAATTAATTTTAAGTGTTATAAATTTGAACAGATTTCTGGTGGAGGCAAAATTGACATTGGCATAATGCCGTGGACTGTGCACATGTCCTACAATGTTGTTAACAAGACAAATCAATGTTCCGGTTCGCTGATTTCACCCGAATTTGTTTTGACGGCTGCACATTGTTTTAACAATATTACAGAAGGACATAAATTCAAATTGGGTTAAATTTTAAAATTATATATATCATTTTAATTCAATTGTTTTTTAGCGTTCAATTCGAACACTTCAGTGATTGATCGGAATGATTCCAAAGGCTTTCAAAGTGTACTTGAACGAAAAAGCAATTCGAATGTATTCGTTCATACAAAATATAATCGACAAAAAGGAACAGTTGGAAAATTCGATTTGGCGTTGATAAAGGCATTTTTATTGAATTTAAATGTTTAATTTGTTTTTAAACGCTGCCCTAATAATGCCAAAGCCACGAAATGCCAACTCATTTGTCAGCCAAAAAAAAATTTGTTTCAAAGTCGATAAAACATTAGGGGTATTCGGGGGCGTAGAATCCGATCTGACCTCCATTTCGACCAAATTCGAACCCCGGACCCGGATTCGAACAAATTTTCGAAAATTTAAAATAGTTTTTTAGGGGTTTTCTAGGCCGTAGAATCCGAATCTGACATTCTTTTCCCAATTCTGAATCCCGGACCCGAATTCGTGCTTTTTGAGAACGGGTTTGAGACCAGAATTGATTTCTGAACGTTTAAATTTTCGAAAATTTGTTCGAATCCGGGTCCGTGGTTCGAATTTGGTCGAAATGGAGGTCAGATTCGGATTCTACGCTCCTGAATACCCCCTAATAAAAATTTTTTAACGACTTAGAAAAAAATTTTTGGTTTTTTTTGGCATTTCGTCGTTTTTGGCTGAGTTGCCATTTCGTGGCTTTGGCCTTTCGTGGCTTTGGCATTATGTTAGCGCGCCGTTTTTAAAAAAAACATTAAAAATTAAAATTTAGCTCAACGACCCAATCTGTGGACCAATTTATCCAATTTGTTTTCATTGTGTAAAGGTGGAAAAATTCCGAAGCGGAAATGCCATTATTGCGGGATGGGGAAAGACTGGTGAATTAAATATTTTAAAGCAATTTTAATTAAAATAATTTAAAAGAATAATTTAGAAAGCGGTAAAGCTTCAAACGTGCTTCTGGGCCGATTTGCTCAATTTGCTGACTGTGAAGGGGAGCAGAATAAAGACATTAAAATTTGCATTGAAGGAAATACGACTGGGCATGTATGTCGGTGGCAGGAATGTAACCGGATGCCAAAAAGTCCAGAATTCGGCATGCCGGACCCAAAAATTTCCGGAATCTGGCAACTTTCAAACTCTTAGAATTTGACTTTGGAAACCCGGTATCCCCTGGTCGGTGGTGACCAATCAAAAAATTTATTTAAAAAATTTCGTTTTAAATTTTTATAGGGCGACAGTGGCGGCTCATTGTTGGCCAACAATGGCACAAATTTTGTTCAAATTGGCGTACTCGCTGGCAACTCACGAAACAGTTAGGCAACAAATTGCTTAAAAAAATTGAAAACCAAAATTGAAAAAGTCGGGGCGAGAGTTTTGCCCACTTTTTGTTTTTCTAAAGGAAAGATGAAGGTATTCTCTCGGCTGGATGGCCCCTGGATTCAGGCAATTACTGGCACAAAATGTGGCAATTAATTTGTGTAAATATTTTACTTAAAATGTTTTTAGTCATTTAAAATTGAAATTGCTGTTTATAATTTGATCGAATGTTTCCTGGGGAAGAATTAATTTCATGGGCATTTTCTTTTGGAAAACATCAAATTTAGGCTTGAACGTGAAGGAACTCACAAATGAGTGAACGCCACAAAAATAACTTTTCGACACGAATTTATGGAGACGAATTTTTGATTAAACCTAAAAAAAACTTTTGGCATTATTTTAAAAATGGTCCATTCGTAAAGTGCCCAAACCGGGGCGCATATTTTCGTTTTTTATGTAATTATTTTTTCATTAAATGTTTTGCTTTTTATGTAATTTAATCGAATGTTTGCATTTCTTCGCTTTCTGCTGCTGCTTTATTTTTGTTAAATTTTCAGAATAAATCAAATTTTTATCGCATAATTTCTGAAAAACTCTTATTTTTTGATAAAAAAAATTTTGGTTTTGTTTGAGATTTAAATCGATCCAAAAATTTATAAAAATTTAAGCCAAAAACGGGAACTGACAATTTTCCATTTGTTTTTATTTGTCTGGATTTCAGACCCAACAAAAACACGAGGACACTATGAACTCTCCCCGACAACCCCGTTTTCTGCCCCCGAAATGTCGTGGTGCCAACCCTAAAAAAAGTAAAAATAAAAATAAAAGATTTTTTAAGAAATTGGATAAGCTTATAAGAAAAAACCTATAGACAATGTTCGGTAGAAAATCACTCGAATTTGGAGCAATTACAGAAATTCCAAATAGTTTGGCTCAGTTGAAAAAATTGGGCAAATTTTGTAAAAATGTCCAATAAAAAGAATGCTTAAAAGCATTGGCGAAAGGACTGAAAATGAAGCAAATTGCCCTGGGTAATTTAATAAATTAATTCGATGCCCTGGAACAGTTTTCATGGACGACCCTTTATTGCCCGAGGCGATGTGTCGTTGCCGCTTTCGTTGTACGCCGTCGTCCGCGGCACGTTCACCCGGCACAGAGCTCAGCGCCTTCAATCCCCAATGCAGTGGGCCTAACTTACCCTCCCACTCGACCATGGGCATACCTACTGCCTTACGTTCTAAAGAACGAATGCGTGCAATTCTCCCTGCGTGCAGGTTTCATATTTTGGAAAAAATTCCCGTTTGCGCCACTTACCTAGTGACCATGTTTGGTCCGTTGCATGCGTTGATAGGCTCCTGTAGCCTCTGTGGTAAAACCAAAACCTGCACTGCCAATTACGGCGCCTGCATGGACCACACAGTGTTTCCCGATGACCGTATAAGCCCCTAGCTACGCCATCTACATCTGGTGCGGTAACATGGTAGGCGTCGGCCGACATTCCTGCGCCTACTACTTCTGCATAAATCTTGGCACCTCTTCTGCGGGCATGGGCATATGATTCAAGAACCAAGGCACCTGCACCTTCTCCCACGGAAGCCATATCTGTTGGGAAAAGTTTTTGTTTTTCTGTGCAAAAATGGGATAAGCTCCTATTTTTTCCTCAATACAAATTATCACAACATAACGCAGGTGTCTGGGTTTCTGTAGAGCGTTGTATTTCTTGACTCCATTTTTTAGTAAAGTCTGAAGACAATTTTTGTGACCATTAGAAGCTGCCCGATAAAGAATTTCAGCAAATTCAACAAGAAAAAGTAAGTATCTGAATCCAGGTGCTGCTGGACGCTATGGTGTGCATCAAATGCGTACCTTACTGCGGTGAAAGCTAAGTATATCTATGGATTGTTAGAGCGTCAGTTTTATAATCTTTTTGTAAAAGCGGCTAATTCCCTATATCTTGGTGGTTGGCGAAAAGGAATTGCAGCCACAACCTGCTCTTTGGAGGCATTTCCTTGACGTTATTTCTCAAGCGGTTCAAAGGTGCCCATTGACCTTTTCAAAAATCATCCACATAAACTGAATAGCGATCGTGAAATAGACCGCTTTGTAGGGAAATTGTACAAATTGGGAGATACCATGTTATGGCGCGCCCAAGAAGAACGCAGCCTAATCCCCATCCTGCCCCAGAAAAGGAGCATAAGCGCAATTTTTCCCAAGATTTTCAAAGTATTATTAACAATTTTTCCAAGTGGGCTGCTTATTTAAAACAAAAAGCCCAAAATGTAATGCGATATGGTCTATAACTATCAGAGTGCTGACGCTTACGCTTAATATCAGAGGGCGCTTGTGTAGGCATTAAGGGGTCGCGTATACATGGCATTACATCGTACCTTTTTTCCGTGACACACTTTTCGTATTTGCAAAAAGGGGCTGATGAGTAGTGTGAGCGTGGCAGCGCGAGAAGCTTACTGGTGCGCTGAAATGATTGGAAAGATTAGCGCACAAAAAGTCGTTAACCAAAAAAAACCCTTTACGCGCCATGAAAAGAACCATTCGGACTGGGGAGCTTAAAAAGATCTAAAGCCTAGAATTTTTTATTTGTAATTTTTTCCGTAGTGCGTTTTTGCAGCTTTTAAATTAATTAATTGTCAGTTTTAAATGATTACTTTCAATTTGTAGAAAACAGTTAACGCTTTAAGACATGGCCTGGACTTGTCGTGCGGCTTCTCTATTCAGCGTTGTTTAGTGCAATGAAAGCGGTGAAAGTCTTATGAAGCGAGGCCATTTGGACAATTTTGAGCTTTACACTGCTTATTGTGATCAAAATGGCCCTGGTTGTGCTTACACAGTTGAGGTGGATTAATATTTACCCCATAAATGCATAAATGGTAATGGTAATCGTCGAGTTGGCCAATTTCAAATCCATGGTCCCGGATTTTATAAATTCCATTTGCACAAAAAATGCATTCTCGGAGAATAATCTCGAATTTCTAAACTTATAGGAATTGATGGACCCGAAGAATGGCTTATACGATGAGAAGCGGGACGCTATGACGTTCAAAGCGGAAATAGTCGTTGAAGAGCCCAAAGGAACGCAGTGATCAAATTTATTTCAAGTGACGGGGTTTAAGCATTTGTTAAAAGACGTGACCAGGCGCCGGAGGGGAATATCAGGCGGGGAACCGAGTTCAGTGACTTAGTGGACATCAACGGATTGCCATGGGTCGATGTTTGTAAATGTGAAGGTTGTATTTAGAACTACAGGTTCAGGCTAATTGCTTTATTGGCCTCAAATTTGTTTCACATTGACATTGCCCTGCATGCTCTGGCGACGAAACTGGTAAGCGATTCTTGATGTGTGATTTTGAATAAGATTTTTATTAATAAATTAATTATCACATTTTTTAAATGACTTCTTGGGTCGGGCTGAACCCTAATTCAAACAGTAAATCAATATCATTATTAAAATTCCTTATGTGATGGCCATTTTTAGAAGTATATTAATGTTCAACGACTTTAAATAAACGACAAAAGAAATGACGAAAAATGAAAATTTGTTAATCAAAATGTGAATTGCATCTCTTTTCTCTGTTCATTAAGTGCCGAAAAGTTCCTTGTGACGTTCACTCAATCCCTTCATTGCTTCAGCCCCCAATTTGGCGTTTTCCGAATAATTGTCCATGTAATTCTTTCCGGCAATCAAAAAGTCCTCCTTAGTCATCTCCTCCAAAATTTGTTCCTGAAATGGAATTAAATGTTTTATTTATATTTTTAAATATTTTGCACCTTCATGCCACTGATGCCGCACTGATGTGCCAATCGGAATTTGAAAATGGCCGACTTATCGCTCTTCTTCAACAAAAAGTCAACGCATCGATTCACAACGGAATCCAACAAAAAACGATTTGCCAATAACAAAACGCCCTCCACAAATTGATCTGAATATTTTGGACATTTTACGGCAGAGATTTTATGCATTAAAAATTAGTGTTCGGCACGGTGCGGTATTACCGCGGTATTTTTTGTCGGTATTTTACCGACCATTTGCCGAACACTGCTAAAAATAGCCAAAAAATATTATTTTACAGTTCAACTCCACGTTGTGCGGAATTGTGAAAATGAATCGTTCAAAATTAGTGACGGCTTCCGGAACTTCGTCAATTTGAATATTTGGCATTTCTTCGGCGTTTTCTCCAAAAAACAATGTTCGGAAATATTTTGAGTGGAACGCCAACAGCTGAAAATGATTTTAAAAAATAATTTTAAAGTTTTAATTTAAACCCACGTGTTTGTTAACATACACAATTTGTCCATTGATCAGCAAAGCATCATTGAAGCGTACCCAGCTAAAACCAAATTTAAATTTGAAGATTTGAGCAAAAATTGTGGGCTGATCAAAACAGTATCCACTACCAGTAGAAGTTTGCCGATCTAATCAACTTACGCCATTCCAATGGGCTCTTCCACGACTATTTCCGCTTTGAATGTCCCAGTGTCCTCCTTCACATCGTAAAAGCCATTCGTCGGGTCCATTAATTCCTATAAAAAAAAGAAATATAATTTAAAATTAAACAGTTTTTGTTCACCTCAATTTTAACAAACTGTCTATAACCCCAACTACAACTATTGGCTGTGTAAATGCGAAATCTGTCCAGAATTCCCTTCTTCATCAGGCATTCAGCGCTTTTCTTGCAAGAAACAACGCTGAATTGAAAAGCCGCACGACAATTCCAGGCCGCGTCTTAAAAATATATTATTAATTATGGGATTTATTGAACATTTTCCCATCGTTCAAAAATTAAAATTGCCCACCCGTTTCATCGCCATCGCACTGCAGGTAAAGTCCAACGTAATCAACACAATGTTTGATTTTGATTCGCCACGTCAATCCGTTGATGTACACAACCGGGTCACTGAGTACTTCCTTCGGCCCACGCCCTTCAGAAAAGTCTTTGAAATTTGGCATGGTGGCAATTTCTAATACTATAGGAAAATCTGTTTTAAACCGCGGGAAATCATTGATCTCGGATATGTGTGCTTCGATTTGGCTGAAATTTTGCACAGGCACAAAGTAACAGGGGTACTATCAACGTATGGTTTTTCCCCCCTAACTTGCTCGTCAAGGGTCGAAAAGTCTAACGGCCCAAAAAAAACTCATAAAAAACAAAAATTTAGCGTTTTCGTTAATTTTACTCAAAATAGACAGATTTGCAGTTTGTTAATGTTTCAAAAGACAACACAAAAGCCCACCAAGCTTCTTGCTGTGTGTGACAACGGCGCCGAAAAGAATTTTGACCGTTTAAACATTTGAATTTATTCTGACAAAGGTTCCAAAAATTAATTTTTATCTAAAAAAGCTCGCTGTCGTATTGAGGATTAAAGCTTATTAAAGCGCACTTTTTTAAATTAAAGAATGCATTTATAAATGTGTATTATTGAAACAATCAAGTCCTTAGATATTTCTGTTTTTATTGCGTTTTTTTAAAGAAATTTTCAAAAAATTACAATTATAAAAATTGTTTATGCTAAACTATTTTTGAACTAATTGATTTTAAATTATTTAGCCATATCGAATTGTCTTTATGTAAAAAAACAACCAAAAGTTTAGCTGAAATCAACACATTAATTATTTAATCCACAAATTTTTATGAACTCCCATTTTACGAATTTCATTTGTATTTAAGCGTCGCTTTTGTTAACATTTCTCAATTAGTGTCCAACCATTTTTTTTTGTTAAATACTTAAATTTTATTTGCGATTTTTTGTTCGTAATCCGAAAAGATACATTTTTTTAAATTTTATTGTTTTTGTTGAACCAATATGGTCATAAAAGGCAAAAGGAATGACGAGTTGAATAAAAAAATGAAAATTTGATAATCAAAATGTGAATTGTTTTAATCAATATGATTTGTTCTGTTCTGTGTTCATTTAGTGCCGAAAAGTTCCTTGTGGCGTTCACTCAATTCCCTCACTGCTTGAGCCCCCAATTTGTTGTTTTCCGAAAGATTGTCCAAGTAATTCTTTCCGGCAATCAAAAAGTCCTCCTTGGCCATCTGCGCCAAAATTTGTTCCTGAAATTAATTAATTAATTAATGAATATTGTGTTTTGGACCTTCATGCCAATAATGCCGCAAAGATGTGCCAATCGGAATTTGAAAATGGCCGGCTTTTTGCTCTTTCTCAACAGAAAGTCAACGCATCGATTCACAACGGAATCCAACAAAAAACGAGCGGTTTAAAAAATTAACCGGTTACGAAAACCGGGAATTCAACCTTTTTACCACAACTTATTGCAATCCGGGTATTTTAAAATGCCGGTTAACCGATACCCGGGTATTTTGG
>MEIZ01000003.1:1097267-1125427 GCA_001723225.1 Globodera ellingtonae | reverse complement strand
TAATCCCGGTTAACCGATACCCGGGTATTTTAGGAAATTAACGGGTTTAAAAATTAATAACCGGTTACAAAATCAGGGTCTTCAAAATCGCGGTTAACCGATACCCGGGTATTTTGGGAAATTAACCGGTTACGAAAACCGGGTATAGAAATTAACGGTTTAAGAAATTAATAAACGGTTACGAAACCCGGGTATTTTAGTAAATTAACCGGTTTAAGAAATTAATAAACCGGTTACGAAACCCGGGTCTTCAAAATCCGGTTAACCGATACTCGGGTATTTTGGGAAACTAACCGGTTACGAAAACCGGGTATTTTGTGAAATTAAACGATTAAGAAAACCGGGTATTTTAGGAAATTAACCGGTTACCGGGTAAAAATTAACCGGTTTAAGAAATTAATTAAACGGTTACGAAACCGGGTATTTTAGTAAATTAACCGGTTTAAGAAATTAATAAACGGTTACGAAACCCGGGTCTTCAAAATCCCGGTTAACCGATACCGGGTATTTTGGGAATTAACCGGTTACGAAACCCGGGTCTTCAAAATCCCGGTTAACCGATACCCGGGTATTTTAGGAAATTAACCGGTTACGAAACCCGGGTCTTCAAAAATTTCCCGATACTCGAAACTGGGACCTGACCCCGAGACTCAAAAAACCCGACTTTTTTGAAATTTTTAATTTTAAGTTCAAAATTCGGGAATTAAAATTTTCGCATTACAAATAGATGCTTGCCGACATGGAATAAAACGCATTATTTATTCACCAAAATCGGGCACTTTCTTTCAAAAGCCATGGCAATCCGGTGATTAGACTGAGTCACTGCGCACTTCCGAGAACCCTCCGGGGGTTTCGAGTGGCAACCCAAATTCCTTCGGGGCTTCGAGTGGCAACCCAAATTTTTAGTAAAATCATTTTTTTAAAGAAAAAATTTCCCTAATTTTAATTAATCGGTGAATGTCCGGTCTATTTTTAAGTGTAAAATGGGGCCATTCGGCCAAATATTCCCTCCAGCATTTTTCGGTGAAACGTCTGAATTTGCATTCGTTCCTTCGGCAAGTTGTCCAATTTTGTAACTTTTACGGCCAACTCAACTGACCCGCTCCCAGGATACCTAAACATCGCCTTTCTACTCATTTCTCTCTGTTTCTTTGACCTTCGCTGTCTCTTTGACTTTCATTTCTCATGTTTTACTTGGACATTGTTTATCGATTGGTCAATGCCATCGACTGAATTTGTCGCGCATCGGCGGCGGACATCGGACATTTGTTGTCACTGCTTCGTTGGTAACGCATTTGTAGAACAGTCGCCTCCCCCAAAAGTTATAAATAGGGGCCAGATTTTTAGTTTTTTACCTATTTTTCCCTAATCGTTTTCATCGACTTTCTAACACCTATTTCTTAGTTTTTTATTTTTACCTATTTTGCAATTTTTAGCACTTATTTTGGACTTTTTAAGCACCTAAAAATCCGGGCCCTAATCATTTAGAGCTTTTCGAATGAAATAAAAATTCGGTTGGATTTGCCTTTTTAGACAATAAGTACGAACGAAGCGGCCAAATTATGTACCGGATGTCAAATTTCATGGAATTTTCTGAAGGGAGTGGGCCACTCACTGACCCGGTTGTGTATTTCAACGGATGGCGAATCTTGGGCATCATTTTGATGATTACATTGGCATTTTCCTGCATTGCGATCGTGATGAAACCGGTGGGCGATTTTAATTTGTGAACGTTTGGGTCCCACTGGCAAAATGTCCACCAACGAAAAATCGTTGAAAATTTCCCCGAAAAATGTTCCATTTCCCAAAGTGGTGAATGTTTATGTAGGAAAGAGGTGGACAGCTTTAACGTTTAAATTGCCAATACTGGTTGGGGCTATGAAAAGTTTGTAAAAATTGAGGTGAACGAATAAAATGAATAATTTTCTTTTATTTTACAGGAATTGATGGACCCGAAGAATGGCTTATACGACGAAGCGGAGGACGATGTGACATTCAAAGCCGAAGTGGTCGCAGGAATGGCGTAAGTTTGCTTTTAAATTTGATCTGATCAGACTGCCAAATTCTATTGATCGGAGGATACATTTTTTGATCAGTCCCATCCAAAACAATTCCTCTCCTTTTTTTCATTTTCTAAATTTAATTCGTTTTAGCGGTGTGCGCATCGAAGATGCTTTGCTGGTCAATGGCGAATTGGTGAACGTGAACAAACATGTGAGTTAAATTAAAATTTGAAAACTTTTTAAATTTATACTTTTCAGCTATTGGCGGCTCATTCGAAAATTTTCAAAACTTTGTTTTTTGGAGAAAAAGCGGAAGAAACGCCAAAAGTTCAAATTAACGAAGTTCCGTATGCCGTCGCCTATTTTGAACGACTCATTTACACGATGTATCCGCACAACGTGGAGTTGGACGGTAAAATAATAATTTTTGTCATAAATCCCTTCCGTAATAATGCCCAAAATATTTCAGATGAATGCGTGGAAGGCGTTTTGATTTTGGCAAATTAATTTCCTAAAATACCCGGTTTTCTTAATCGTTTAATTTCACAAAATACCCGGTTTTCGTAACCGGTTAGTTTCCCAAAATACCCGAGTATCGGTTGACCGGAATTTTGAAGACCCGGGTTTCGTAACCGGTTAATTTCTTAAAATAGCAGATTTTCGTAACCGGTTAATTTCTTAAAATAGCAGATTTTCGTAACCGGTTAATTTCCTAAAATACCCGGCTATCGGTTAACCGGGAGTGACATTCACCTGACAAGTCCATGTTAAATTAGACCAATTTAAAAAGACAATCTAGTCACTTTTGCACCATAACGCAACGATAGAATTGTTTTCGATAAATTGATGGATGTTGTGCCCATCTTAATCCTGAAACAAAAATGATAAACAGCGAATTCAAAACATCATCTTTCCCTCCTCATCTCTCAATTCCAATTCCACAAATCGTACCACACCACGGAACACGAATTCCAATACGTCAATGTTGGGCGACAATGGTTACCGTAGGCTTTACAATAACCGCCACTACCGTCGGCAACCTGGTTTTCCTGCTGGTTGGTGCAGCAACAGCAATTATTTCCCCCTGTCCAGCTTTGTCCGCTGTAAGTGCAGCAGCTATTATCCGTCGATGCCGAGCCTCGTCTGCTGTTGTAGGAGCGACTTCTTGAGTTTGAGCCATTACCACCAGATTTGGAACTGGCCAAAAGGTAGATGAGCAGGCAAAACAAGATGATGTACAGCAGAATCAGGCTGATGCATTGAATCCAGGCGTTCCAATCGACGGAGCGACGACAACGCACTCCGCCACGCTTACGACGTCTTCGGCTTTTTTGCCGACGTTGAGGCTCTGAAAACAAATATTACATAAAGACGAGTAGGCGGACTTTTGAGTTAAAAACAAATATTTGATCAATAGTTCATATCCGACACGATTTTTACCCCCCCTCTTTCCCTGGATTCCAGAGGTTTTGTGTCCAGATTCCGGGAATTTAGGAAAATCTGAGCCTTTCGAATGTATAATATTTAAACTTGGCCTTCCGTTTACCGTCCTCATTGCCAGCAGGAAACAATCGGCTATAGGCACTTTTTATGAATTCTGCATTGTCTCTTAGCCATTGTTCGTGTCTGAATCGGTGGTGGTCGCTGCCCTTTCCCCGCTGTTGTTCTTCCCGTTTTTTTGTCCCTGGCAAAAATTTGACATTTTGCCCAATGCCATTTTTGAACAAGTCGGCCATTGCCCAATAGCCGCGCATTGCGAGCCGCCAATTGGACATCGTTTCTGTGGGGTAAACGGCAACGTTTTGCCAATTCAAATCAATCGTTTCGCCAATGCTTTTAAGCAAACAATCTGAACAGCTTTTCAGTTGATTTTCGTCATTTTCAGATGGCATTTTTCCCGTTTTGATTTCGTTAAATTGTTTTGTAAATTCCTTGACCATCGGCTGATCATTTGGTCCATCCGCCAACAAAAATTGACGAATGAAATGTTCAATTTGCATGACATAATTTCCCACAAACTTTTTATTGGACATTTTTACAAAAGTTGCCCAATTTTTTCCAATTGAACCAAACTCTTCGGGTGATTTCTGTAATTAAAAAATGAAATTTTTGAATTTAATTAACGATTTTGCCTGGGCCGACGTTTCAGTTCCAAATTGTGCGCATTCTTCAACCAATTTTTCAAATTCAATGGTCGTATGCAAATTTGCGTTTTGCATTGTTTCTCTCAACAAAATATTGAATTTTTGTTCAATAATTTTTGTCGATATTTTCTGTTTGCTTTTCTTATCACTTTTTAATGCTTTCCATGCAAGAATAATTGACTGATCAATTTTGCTGATCAAATCTTTTTTCAAAATTTGCAAATCCTTTTTGGCGGCATCGCTCTGTGCCCCCGCATCAGACAATTGCAGCATTTTCTTCAAATGCACCAAATTCGAATGATTTCCCACCAAAAAATCCCGACCCGACTTTTTTGAATTCACTCCAACAACAAATTGACGCAATTCTTCAATCGCTAATTCAGCAATGGCAACGGCTTTCAAATTTTTGAGTACTTTGGTCTCAACTCTGTCTATAGGCTTCTTCTTATAAGCCTCTTCAATTTCCTACAATAATTTATTATAATTATTATTTTTAACGTCTTTATTAGTGTTGGCACCACAACGTTCGGGGGCAGAAAAGTCGAGGTCGGTGTTTCTCGGGGTTGAAAAGTCGGGGTCATGGATGAACAATATGTTGGGGGTTATCGGAGATGTAAATGTTGGGGGAAGGGAAATGACACAAAAATTGTCGGAGTTTTTGAGGTTGGGGTGCCATCCCTAAAATTTATATTCAAAAATGTTAACCTTTGTGATGGAATTCACAATGTCCGTTTTAATTGATAAAATTTGGTTGGACAGTTGAACAAGTTTGCTTTCCAAGTCTGATTGGACAGCGTAGAGTAAAACTAAAAGGGTATTATAATATTGTCATGACAGTTGAATTAAATAATATTAATTATAATATTTGCGTATATTGTTGAATTAATTAAATTATATTTACCGATACAAGACGCAAAACAACAAAATAGAAAATAAAGTTGCCTCAACATTTTAACGAGGTTTTACCTAAATTTGTAATATAGTAATACTAAACCCGAAGAGGACCAATAAATTCAGGAGAAAATGCTTGTAATGTAAGATTAAATTTATGCTTTCTAACTTTAATTTTTTATTAATCTGATTATATATTATTGTTATTGATTTTTATAGTTCAAATAAAAATATTAATCTGATATATTAATTTTTAATGATTTTTATAGCTCAAATAAAAATATTAATATTTTTAATGATTTTTATAGTTCAAATAAAAATATTAATATTTTTAATGATTTTTATAGCTCAAATAAAAATATTAATTTGATATATAATTTTTAATGATTTTTATATTTTTTAATGATTTTTATAGCTCAAATAAATAATCTAATTTATTTATTTTTAATGATTTTTATATGTCTTAGGTTCAAAATTAGTCAAAAATCACTCTCCATATTTCGTGTCAAAAAGTTCTTTGTGGCGTTTACTCATTGTCCGTTCCTTCACACCTAAATTTGATGGTTTCCAAAACCCCAGTTTAAGGGTAATTCGTCAATTTGAATATTTGGCGATTCTTTGGCGTTTTCTCCAAAAAACAAAGTTCGGAAATATTTCGAGTGGGCTGCCAACAGCTAAAAATTATAAAAAAATTTCAAATTTTAATTTAAACTCACGTGTTTGTTCACGTTCACCAATTTGCCATTGACCAGCAAAACGTCCTCAGTACGCACACCGCTAAAACGAACTTTGAATTTAGAAAATGAGAAATGAGAGGAAATTGTTTGAGATGGGACTGATCAAGACGGATATCCGCGGATATTACGGTTATATCCGTCATCCGTCCGCATCCGTGACGTTCCGAAATTCCATATCCAGTCCGCATCCGGATATTCCCGCGGATGTCCGGATGCCTTTGCCTGGTTATAACTTATAACTCGGGATGATACTTTTAGGGGTACTTTCGGTTTTGTGACCACAGGTCCTATTTTACTATTTAGGAGGCATATAAGCAACAATTTGTGTCAAAATATCATCAAATCATTTTATGTTATTTATGAATATAGGAAAGGGGCGGAGTCCGGGCAGTCCGCGCCCTTTTTGTTGGCCTTTTTTAAAATTATGACCTGTGGTCACAAAACCAAAAAGTACCATTTAGGAATAAAATGGTGATTTTTGGCAAATTTTAGGCACCTTTTTCCTATCGAATTCACTAAAACTTTCTTTTTTGTATCCCGGCGGCACCTGTCGGCACCGCTGACCCCTCCCCAGAAGTTTTACAAAAAAACTTGTATTTTTGAAAATTCCTTGACAAAAATGTTTCTTGTGGAAAAATTACCGCTGGTCTTCAATTTTGATGGATAATAATGTTTTAGTGAAAAAATATGTTGAAAATTGTGTTCATACAAATTTTTTAGTGAATTGCAAAAAAAATTCCAAATTTCTCGGCTTTTTTGGGTCTCGATTCTCGGTATTTTCAAGTCTCGAGCATTGCGTATAAACAAAACAAAAACTTACGCCATTCCGTTGGGCTCTTCCGCGACTATTGGCTTTGAACGTCACGGCGTCCTCCCTCTCATCGTATAAGCCATTGTTCGGGTCCATCAATTCCTATAAAATAAAAGAAATATTTAAAAATATATTCATTTTATTCGTTCACCTCAAATTTGATAAAATCCCACCAGCCCCAACTAGAACTGGCAGTGTAAACTTCAAAGTCATCCAGATCTCCTTGCTGCCTAAGGCATTCGCCTCTTTTCTTGCAAGAAACAACGCTGAATTGAGCTGCCGCACGACAAGTCCAGGCCAAGTCTGGAAAATATTTATTATGGGATTTTTGAAGTAAATTTCCCATCGTTCACAAATTCAGATTGCCCACCCGTTTCATCGCCATAGCACTTCAGGTAAATGCCTACGTAAGCATCCAAATATTCGATCGAGATTCGCCACGGCAACCCGTTGATGTACACGGCCGTGTCACTGAGTACTTCCTTCAATACACGCCCAGCAGAAAATTCCTTAAAGTTTGGCTTCCGGAACACAATTTGGCCGCTGCGTTTGTACTTATTGTCTAAAAAGGAAAATCCAACCAAATTTTGATTGAATATTGTTGAAAATTCCCTTTTACCTTTGGCCTGATCGGTCTCATTAGTCTGATCACCTCTGTTCGACGAAGATTGGGTTCTGGTTCGTTTCATGCGAGTGAATGCGTTTAAGACAATTTGGAAAAAACGAATTGCTCAAATTTTTAAATTTCTGACCAAATTTAAAAAAGCTCGTTTTGGGTCGGATTTTCTTTTTTTGGTACCGATTTCAGAAAACATTTTTATACAGCGCGAAGATCAAATGCAAGCGACGAATTGGACATTTCGTAAATTGGGAGAAATAAACTAGAGCTCGGCCGGAATTTCTGGCCCATAAGTCCTGATCCGGATGACATAGAAAAACCCGGATTTTCGGACATCCGGATTCGCTGATCAGATCAAGGTTTGTGTTGGAAGGAAGCTTAAAGTCAAAATAAAATTCGAGATCACGGACCCCCAAAAAGGCCGTGATTTGGCGAGATCCGTGATTACGTCCAGCCCTGTTCCGGATGACTTAAAAATACGATATAAAATTGGAACTCATCATTAAAGTCTGAAAACCGGGTCTAAACAATCTTATAGTTAAAATAAAGGTGCATTTTTTGTTTGGGGTGAAGGCGCAGGCTGACCGTTGTGCCGGGCGAACGTGCCGCGGACGACGGCGTACAACGGAGCGGCAACGTCACATCGCTTCAGGCAATAATGGGGGCACATGAAAGCCGTTCCAGGGCAGCAGTTACTTTCTCACAATTCTGGTTTAACATTTTGCCCAAAGCAAATAAAATATTCAAATTTATGAAATAAAATGAGAATAATTCCCAAAAGTGAACCTGCCCATCCTCCGTGTTTAGGGTCACATTTGCCCCCAAAAGGTTACGTCCATTCAAATTTATAAGATAATCCCAATTCATAACGGTAAATATTCTTTTTTTTTTAATTTTTGTTTTTAAAAAGTAGCGAATTTAAAGCCTAAATTCTTTTTCGATCCAAAAACAGACATTTTTTTAATGCTGTATGTTTTTTTAACGAATTTAAGGTTTGGGGCTTTGGAAAGAAATTTAAAACGGAATGCCGGAAGTTTGTTCCTGTAAATGTTTGATCAGATTGCCATTTATTACAAATTATTTCATTCATTTCATTTAAATTAGTAATTCTTTTTCTGAAGAAGCTTTGCTGGTCAACGGAAAATTGGTGTGCCATGTTTTCGTTCAGAAAAATAAGCATTTCAGCAGGTGTTCCGGGTTTATTTCAGTTGAATTTAAAGAGAAAAATTTTTGATGAAATCCCAAAAGGGTCCCGCCTTTGGGAAAATTTAACTAACAAAAAATGGACACTATCTTTTAAATTTTTAAAATGGAGAAGAATCTCGAGAAGTAAAACTGGTTAATTTATGCATTTTTAAACTTTATTTCATTTAAAAACAAAACTTTAAGCTTAGATTTGCATTCTATAAAAGTTTACTCAATTTTGCTGTGCAAAAATTAAAATTCCAAAAATTTGTAAACACTGCCATTTAAAATGTTTTTAAAATTTTTAGAAATTGTTTTCTCCACCATAGAATGCTTACAGAATGGAAAATGGTTTTATCGCCGATCGCTTTTTTTTGGCGCGATACACATCCCTGATCCGTATCCATTCGTGTCCGGATATATCCGGACATCCGGATTAAGAGTTTTTTCAAAAAATCAAAGCAGCAGCATAAGGCGAAAAGATACAAAAACTTGATTAAATTACATAAAAAGCAAAATTTTAATGAAAATATATACATAATCAAAGAACAAAATTGTTTTTTCATTTTTTTGGCGCATAAAAAGCATTTCAATTTTCGAATTCCATCAAATTAATAGTCACATTCTGTGCCAGTAATTCTCTGAATCCAGGGACCATCCAGCTGAGAGTATGCCTTCCTCGAAGCTTTGAAGCAAAAATTATTTAAATTGCATTAGTCCCAAAATCTGCAACAAAAAATGGACAACCCTCGCCCCAAATTGATCACTTTTGGGTTTCAATTCTTTTAACCAATTTGGTGCCTACCGTTTTCTGGTTTGCCAGAGAGTACGCCAATTTGAACAAAATTTGAGCCATTGCTAGCCAACAATGCGCTGCCACTATCGCCCTTAAATTTGGAAACAAAATTTTTAAATAAAAATTTTTTGACTGATAAAACACAGCCAGACCAGGGATGCCGGGTTTCTGGACATTTTTGGGTCCGGGATGCCGGATTCCGGACATTTTTTTGGCACCGGTTAATCCCTGCCACCGACCAACCTTCTGAGTCGTGTTATACTCCCCAATGCAAATTTTAATGCTTTTATTCTGCACCCCTTCGCAGTCAGTCAATTGAACAAATCGGCCCATAAGCTCCTTTGAAAGGTCTCCTTTAGCTAAATTGTGATTGTAGCCAATCTTTTTTAATTATTTTAATTAAAATTAAATATATTTAATTAACGATGCGTTTTTCCCCATCCCGCAATAATGGCGCTTCCGTGTCGGAATTTTTCGACCAATCCACAATGAATACAAATGGGATAAATTGGTCCAAAGATTGGCTTTTCGAGCTAAATTACAAAAAATATTTGAATATCAAAACAAAAGAAAATTGAAAATCAATTAAAACATTTAAATTCAACACAAAATACCTTTATTAACGCCAAATCAAATCTTCCAATCATTTTTTTTGAAACATATTTGTGATGAACAAACAAATTCAAATTGCTTTGTCGAGTAATTGGAATATCAAAGCCTTTGGAATCATTTCGAGCAATCTCTGAAGTGTTCGAATTGAACACTGAAAATAAAAAATTGTTTAAAATGGTTATAATAATTATTTTTGAAATTTAACCCATTTTGAATTTCTGTCCTTCTGCAAGATGGTTAAAACAATGTGCAGCCGTCAAAACAAATTCGGGTGAAATCAGCGAACCGGAACATGTCCCTTGTCTGAGCTTGTTTTCAATAAGTTTTTCGAAGCCAAGACGCACAGTCCACGGCATTATGCCAATGTCAATTTTGCCTCCACCAGAAATCTGTTCAAATTTATAACACTTAAAATTAATTGAACGATGGCGGCTGAAACGCATCGCTTCCGGCTTCCGGAAACAAAACCCGGGGGCCCGTTTAAAATTAACCGGGACCAAAGTCGGCATTTTTGAAGACTTGGCTTACCGGCTGCTTTACCGGTCTTAAACTGTCTAATTAATTAAATAAATCATATAAATATTTAATTAACAAATATTAAATCAAAGTCTGCTGGACAGCAATTCTTACCAACGAGTTTCCCCCCGGAAGATGATGGGCGTTTGTCGTGTTAAAGCTGACGCAACTTTTGGGCCTTTGTTTGACCGCGCACAATTTGCATTTAGCCGGCGCCAGCGGCGTTATTTTGGTCGGCATTTGGCCCAATCGCGGAACAATGTCCACCCCCAACAGCCAAAGTCCGGCAAAATCATTCAAAAATGAGCCAAACTTTAATTGCTCAAAAAATTGTTGGCCAAATTTCAGCGGCTCCTTTTCAGCTAAATGATTTAAAAAAATATATTTTATAAAGAATAAAACTAGTGTTCGGCAATGACTATGATTTTTCGATAAAATATTGGTATAAGAGGGTTTAAACCCAACACTGAACATCCGAGTTGACAAAAAGACAAAGCATTAGGCCTTTCGATTTAATTGGAGCTGTGATGATTTTTGAGTGGACATGACGCGGTAATCGCCAATTTATTTTCGATATAATATTCGATTATCGCGATATTTTTATTAAAATATCGTATCCTGTCGAACACTATTAATTACCTCCACCAATCATTAAAGTTTCCTCGGAAATTTGGTTCAAATTTAAATCGAAATACGCTGGTTCGGCGCCGCGGACTTTGGTTCGGCTATAAATTGTTTTGATAGAAATATTTAAAAATTTAAAATATATTAACTTTATGCTGAAACTTTCGTCGGCGACCATAATTTTGCTGTCGCTGATCGCAATTTGAATTTCCCTGGCATTTTGCCCACTTTTTTTGCTCCGCCCACTGAACATTTTGTCGAAACGAAATCGTCCCGCCACTTTCCAAGACAGCCTTTCATTCCTGCCGAATAATGCGCTTTTGTAGGACAATGTGAAACTAAAATTTGAAAAATTTATAATAATTTATAATTCAACTCAAAAAACCTTGGGCATTTTCCGAAAAGTGTTATATAAATTGTCGGCGGGTCAGCATTTGCCAATTCGATGGTTCTTAATTTTCAAATAAAAACGTTATATTTTTTTCAAATTAAAGCCTCCGGACCGATCAAGACTCTCGGGCCGCGATTTTGTGAGATTCGAGAGTCCACAATTCCCGCTCTCGCAATCGAACTCTCGATCGGTCCCCAATTCCGGGCATACTTGTTCCCATTGACTCGGTTGAACAAATGAACGCCGAACACGAAGATGAGGGAAAAGTAATTGCACCAAAACATCATTTGATTAAAATAATAAATTTTGAAAATTTTGACGATTTGAAACTCAAAAGTGAAAAGTGATTTTACTTTTTGTTTTGGCTAATGGTGGACTAGGAAAATGTGTGAATCAATTCATTCGTCAAAGGCCGCTTTTACTGATGTGTACAAGCCGTGCTATTTGATGGATGTAAAATGGTTTATACGATGAAAAGGCGGTGACATTCAAAACCGAAGTGGTCGCGGACAAACCCAACGGAATGCCGGAAGTTTGTTCCTGTAAATGTTTGATCAGATTGCCATTTATTACAAATTATTTCATTCATTTCATTTAAATTAGTAATTCTTTTACTGAAGAAGCTTTGCTGGTCAACGGAAAATTGGTGTGTCAACAAACACGTGAGTTTATATTAAAAGTAAATTTGATTTTATTTGTTTATTTTTGTCGGTGGCGCTATTTTGCAAAAAATTACAATGTGTAAAAGTATAATTAAAAAAAAGCAATGTTTCATTTTTATGGAAATAGTTAAATATATTTCTTGGGGTTCGCGAAATTCGGGATTGGATCTTTTGTGTTCGCGACTGGGATCGGCTGGACGTGAGTATCAAAATTTGCATGGGCAAAATGCCAAATTTAATACCGCAGCGGGATCCCGCAATTGAAAATTTTGTTAGTGAATATGTAATGAATGCTAGGTTATTCAAATTAATTGACATTTTTGGCACTAGTCTTTTATTCGTTATTTTATATGTTTGGTTAACTTTTTGGGAGAAATGTGTGAAAATTTGGTTTTTTATAAAATTTTAATTATTAATTTCAAAAATTGGAAATTATCCGATATCCGGACGGATATCCGGGCATAAATTAATATCCGGTACCGGTATCCGTGTGTCAAGGAACCCGATGGAACCGCTATCCGGGGGACCCGGATAATACCCGGTTTTGTCCAATCCTAGTAAACATCTCTTGGTCAGCAAATAAAAAAATATTAAATTATTTTTTTTGGTTCTAATTATTACGGGTGGACTTGTTCGACGAAAGCTCAAAACATTAAATAATGTAATATCAAGTAAAGATCAAATATTCTATCAATAAATTTATTGTTAAAATATCAAATGTTTTTTCGGAAGCAGAGGCAGTTGTTATGAGGAAGGAGAAAATCAGTTACCGTATGCCGAACCCCGTTTATTAAAAGAAAATCATCATTTTAACAGCACTTCTTAATAACACATCTGTTGCCCTACAATTATTAATTAGAAATTATTTAAATAAATATTTTTTATTGGTGCCCAATTATCCGTTTGGTGCCTAATTGTCGTGCCCTGTGTTGCCCAATTTTCCGCCATTTTTGTGTTGCCAACGGAATAGTCACTGTCTGTCTGACTCTGCATCTCTGCGCTCCGATTATGCAAAAGCAATTCGTGTCTTTATGTTCGTCACTAACACAGAACTTTAAGCTCTCGCCGCAAACCTTAAAATGTTTTCTGCAATTCCGGCACCAAAAAAAGAAGAGAATTCGAACCCGAAACGAGCTTTTTCGAATTTAGTCAGAATTAAAAAATTGCGTCCCTTTATTTTGCGCACAAAAGGAAACCACTCGAAAGTCCGCGAAGAGTTGAAGCTAACATCTCAGTAATAAACAGCGTTAAAATGAAATTCTCAATAATAACAATTTTAAATTTGCTTTTGTTCCTCTACTAAAAAATTGCCTGATCATTCTACTTTATTTTAAACATTCAAATACACTCACCATGGAACCATCTGAAAGTCAATCTTCGTCAAACATTGGTGGTGATCAGACCAAAGGTAAAATGTCCTTTTCAACAATTTCAATTCAAAATTTGGTTGGATTTTCCCTTTTTAGACAATAAATACAAACACAACGGCCAATTTTTGTTCCGGATGACAAATTTCAAAGATTTTTCTGCTGGAAGTGGACCCAAGAATGTACTCAGTGACGCGGTGGAGTTCATCAACGGATTGCCGTGGCGAATCTTGATCAATCATTGTGATGATTACATTGGCGTTTTCCTGCAGTGTGATGGCGATAAAACCGGTGGGATATTTACATGTGATTACTTTTATGAATGCTCATATTAATTATATTTAGATATGACTTGGACTTGTGCAGCGACTATTGAATTAAGCGTTGTTTCTTGCAAGAAAAGCGGTGAATGCCTTAGGCAGCGTGATTGTCGTCACATTTTCAATGCAATTAATAATAATTGGGGCTGGTCGGAATTTATCAAATTCGAGGTGACGAATAAAATTAATTGTTTTAATTGTGTAATTATTTTCAACCCTTTCATAGAGTGGGTAATTATTACAGGGTGGGTAATTATTTTTCAAATTGTTTGGCGTACGGGAAAGTACCGACGCTTTTTCGGTACTTTACCGAAAAGTACCGACCGAACCTTCTGGCCGGTCTCTAGTAATTATTACAGGGTGGGTAATTAAAACAGTTACGGTATTCTTTTATGTAGGATCTGATGGACCCGAAGAATGGCTTATATAATGCGAAGGAGGACACTGTAACGATCAAAGCGGTTGTGGTCGCAGAAGAGCCCAACGGAATGCCGTAAGTTTGCATCGCATTTGGCGCTTTTTGAGTAATAGTGCAACCACTTTCTAGACTTTTAAAACAAATTTTTATTTTTTTTCAAATGGGGGGCACCATCTGCACTATTACCGCTTTTTGTTACTATAAAAATTGCCGGATTTTCCCCAAGTTTAACCTTTATGAAAGGTCCATTCAATTTTAGCGGTGTTCGTTCTGAAGACGTTTTGATGGTCAACGGAACAGTCGTGTACTTGAACAAACACGTGAGTTAATGGCAGTTTGAATTTCTGTTTATCTTTATCATTTTAGCTATTGGCGGCCCACTCGAAATATTTCAAAACTCTGTTTTTTGGACAAAACGCCGAAGAAACGCCAAAAGTTCAAATTGACGAAGTTCCGGACGCTGTCGCTAATTTTGAACGACTCATTTCCACAATGTGTCCGCAGTACGCGCAATTGAATGGTAAAAAGTACAAACAGTTTACATTTTATTCTCTGCCAGTTTTTTTTTGTTTCGATTGGTATATGATTTGGGCGATTTGGAGTCTGAGCCCTATGACCAATAAACAACAAAAAAGAAAACCGATGACAGCGCCAAAAAATCTAACATTTATTTCGATTTGAGTGAGATCTGTTCACTCAAATGCAAAGTGTTAAAAATTGGGGGAGACATCAAACAATTTTAAATTCCCGGAAAATATATTCAAACACCAATTAAAGAAGCAATAAATAGTCAGGGCAAGGGGCAAATAATGTGAAGAATTCCTGAATAATTTTATGATTTTCGATTCACTTTTCAAAATATAATATATTAGTGAATTTTTTTTTGTGTTTGATGTCTAGTGTTCGGAAATGGCCTCGATACGATTTTCGATAAAATATTGGTATCGAAATCGATATATCGCGATATTTTCTCGGAAATTTTTTTTTTGAACCAATATGCAAAAAACGTCATAAAACGCAACAATAAAAAATTCAACTTTTTAACTCTTCAACTCCACCATTAGAATGGATGTCCAGCGGTGCCGATAGGCGCCGCAGGGGAATTTTTACAAAAATTGCAACCTTTGTTGAGAAATTTGAAGCCAAAATTCAAAAATGCGATGAATTTTTTAAAACATTTGTCATTTGCGCGTATTTTAATTGAAATTATTAACGGGGGGAGCAGCGTACGTGACAAGAGGCGAAAAGAGAAATAATTGCTTCTACTCAAGCGGGTTCGAACCCAGCACGCAACATCAAAAAACCACTATCAAATAAGCCAGGGACGTAACCAGAAGAAAATACGATATTTCTATATAAATATCGATATTTATATCGAAATATCGTATCGTGCCGAACACTATTGATTAGGGTTGGACAAAACCGGATATTATCCGGGTCCCCCGGATACCGGATAGCTCAAAACACCCGGATACCGGTTCCGGATCTAGCATAATTTAGCTGTTATCGTTCAAGACCGGATACTTTTTATCCAAAATTGTCCCATACCGGTTCCAGATTATCCGGTTTTGTCCAACCCTACTATTGATGTCTCTGGGGGATATGCCCCCTCTTTTTGATGTTTAAATTTCAAAAAGGGAAACTTTTAAATTAAGCACAGATTTCAATATTTAGATGAATGCATTGAGAACGTTTTGATGTTGGCAAATCGGTTTTTGTTGGGCTCCGTGGAGAATCGTTGCTGCCACTTTCTGTTGAAAGAGAGCAAAAAGTCGGCCATTTGCAAATTCCGATTGGCACATCAGTGCGGCATTATTGGCATGAAGGTCCAAAATATGCAAAATAAATTATCATTAATTCGATCAATTTCAGAAGAAAATTTTGAAGGAGATGACCAAAGAGGACTTTGCTGTTTCCGGGGAGAACTTTTTTAACATTCAATCGGAGATCGGCGAACTGGGCGATAAAGAAATTGAGGAACTGAGAAAACGCCACGAGGAACTTTTCGGCACGAAATGATTTGCAGGAGAAATTGTTCAAACTATTCGAATTTTATATTTGTTGATTTTTCACTGGAAAATGCATAAAAAGTGACGTCAAGTTTTTAAAATCAAATTTAGTCCAGTTTTTGGCCCGTGAATTACACATTCAGCACCTGTAAGAGATCTGAGCAAATATGTAATTGAAAATAAAT
This sequence comes from Globodera ellingtonae, assembly GCA_001723225.1. Lineage (NCBI taxonomy): Eukaryota > Metazoa > Nematoda > Chromadorea > Rhabditida > Heteroderidae > Globodera > Globodera ellingtonae. The sequence goes on along the minus strand of MEIZ01000003.1, from coordinate 1,109,137 downwards.
TTTAAGGTTGAAGAGTACTGTTTAGGGAAAGTCTCATTTTTCCCGTAAAAAAAGAGAATTTTTCACAAACTTTAAATATGCCAAAATTATGGCATGTGGGAATATGACAAATTTCCAAAATTGTGGCATTTGCCTATGATTCCAATGATCTAAAAACAAAAAATTAGTAGCAAAAAACCTCAGTTCAATCAAATAATTTTAAAATACATATACAGGAATCCCAGGGTTAGAAGTCTGACGATGTGATTTGTTGAATTTTAAAATTACTTAATAAACAAACACATCAATCAGAAAACATAATTTACACTCAAGCGGGATTGAACTTGACAACCCAGCTACCGTAATTTATGCATTTTTTCCAAATCCACTTCGCCAACCATGCAACAATTTCCGAATTTATTGGAGCGTAAGTTATAGTGAGTGACACAGAAGCAGGCTGGGCGAAACTTGCGCTTTAAGCTTTGCGAAACTTCTGTTGGATTTTTTGTAGTTTAAAATCGCTGTTTTTGTTAAGAATTTGACAGTCAATTTTCATAACAATCGAGTCTAAAAATTAAATTTTCTCGCTGGCACCGCCGACTAATGCAATTGTTCGGTGCAGCGCCATTGAGATTCACGTGACAGTTGGCATTTGGCTACTACTGGCCACACTGGCAATGGGAACTGCTGCTGCCGCTGTTGCCCTCCCATTTCTTCCGCAAAAGGGCATCATTTTGGCAAGCAGCCGCACAAAGTTAACACGCATTTCCTTGCAGATCAACAGCAATAAAAGCTGTAAATCAAATGTTTTTTATATTTACATAACTTTGGGGCACGATTTGTATTATTTGTTTTATAAAAACTAATTAAATTCCGTTTTCCCTACCTCATCCGAGACGTAATTTGCACGTATAATGAGTTGAATTGGATAATACAACACTTTGCCAAAGAGGTCACAGCACAAAAAGTTGAGAACCATTTGGTGTTGGCGGCGGCAATGTACGAGACATAAAACACGGCGACCATTTGAATTGCGAAGCATGTGCAAGTGATGCGCGTGCTGTCTTTGTCGGACGTTTCGTTGCCTTGGGCATTCCACATTCGATTATATCCTTTAAACATTAATTAATTACTTTTCAAAGACTTTTATTGTTTTCATTTTACTCTTAAGCCATGCCAATCGTAGAGCAATTGCCGCGTAAAGTGAGGACGAAACAATGACATAAGTCCAAGTGTAGGTGATAAAGTCTTAGAAATAAAAGTATGAATACATTTAAATACTTAAAAAGTTACATGCGTAAAAGGGAGTCAAAGCGATGGCTAACAAATGCATAAACACACATTGCGCAAAAATAATTCTTAAATAAAATAATAATTCTTAATTGGAATTGATTTGTATTCAAAAAGTGTTTTAAAAATTCACATGTCATAAGTAGGGCCCGTTTCTTTCTCTAGACAATGCCATTAGGCAACTTGTTAACTAATTACAAATTCACACGTCATAAGCAGTTTCTCTAGATAATGCCATTAGGCAACTTATTACTAGGGTTGGACAAAACCGGATAATCTGGAACCGGTATGGGACAATTTTGGATAAAAAGTATCCGGTCTTGAACGATAACAGCTAAATTATGCTGGATCCGGAACCGGTATCCGGGTGTTTTTGAGCTATCCGGTATCCGGGGGACCCGGATAATATCCGGTTTTGTCCAACCCTACTTATTACCTAATTACTTTCTCACCTTTTTGTCGTTTTTTGTGAATAATGGAAAGGGAAGAACAAAGCGTGGGCACGATTTGCAGCCAACGCAATGATGTGCAAGCGGATGCTGATTAAGCTGTACACGCCGCAATTTGGGACTAAGACACGAAGGACGAAGTTGCGTAAACTGCTGGGGAAGAGATAGGTCACCAACGACTGGTCCAGTATGCCGCAGAGAGTGTTGAGAAGTCCGGGGATTATCTTAGGAGAAAATGCAAGTAGATAAATATAGAAATCCCCTCGGGGGTTACTCAAGATAAGTATAGAAATTCCCTCGAGGGTTACTCAAGGTACCTAAGTATAGAAATCCCTTCGAGGGTTACTCAAGATAAATACAGAAATCCTCTCGGGTGTTACTCAAAATAAATATAGAAATCCCCTCGAGGGTTACTCAAGATAAGTATAGAAATCCCCTCGGGGGTTACTCAAGATAAGTATAGAAATCCCCTCGGGGGTTACTCAAAATAAGTACAAAAATCCTCTCCGGGGTTACTCACTTTGCTGGCCAAAATGTATAAAGCGATGCGTTCGGAAGCCAATTTGAACACCGGATATGCACAAATCAGAATAAACAACTCGGAAAGAAGCAGAAAGGTAATCATTGCCACGCTCTGAAGGTTCACGCTATCCTCGGCTTTTGGAATTGCGCTGCTGCAGTTCATTGTCCAAAAATTTGGCCTTAAAACACTCTAAAAAGAAAATTTAAGAATTTCATTGCAAAATCGGTCCACTATTAAACGATAAAATGTGTACAATTTAGCAATTTTCTGTAAATAGATATTTATGTATCTGTCTCTTATACACATCTAGATGTGTATAAGAGACAGGTCTTAAACTGTCTAATTAATTAAATAAATCATATAAATATTTAATTAACAAATATTAAATCAAAGTCTGCTGGACAGCAATTCTTACCAACGANGCTGACTGTTTCCGCTTTTCTTAGACAAGAAGAAGCACTATTAGCTAATAGAAAATTGCCGGCCAGATGTTATTTTGGTTACGTTAAATGATACAAAATGTTTATTCGAATTGAGAAAGTGTTCTTTGCTCGTTGCTCTGCCCAGTCGCAAAATTATATTTTTTAGATTTTAAATTTGTTATTAAACGAATATTTTAATTTCGTGCTGGGTCGTTTCGTAAAAACTGCCACCATGGGTGTTTCGTAAATTCGCCAATATATTTTATGAAGTAATTTTAGACATCATAACCTTATTCACACCGCACTAAATCAGTTAAACCTTATAAGTCCAAAAATTACTTCATAAAATATATGTGGCGAATTTACGAAACGCCCTGGCGAATTTACGAAACACCAAATGGTGGCAGTTTTTACGAAACGACCCAGCACTTTTAATTTCATTTACGCATCGCAATTCTTTGCTTATAATTATGGAACGTATAAGCACAATGTATAATTTAGTATTTATTCGATGAGATTACAGTGTGTTTTGAGTCAGGTTCAGGTTCGGAAATGGTCGAAATAGAGGTCAGAATCGGCTTCTACATCCCCAAAAACCGTTTTGCATAACTTTTTAATAATCACTGGCGCATTGTCCGGAACCGGTCAAAACATGACGAATAGTCGTTGATGAATAGTCGTGTCACCGTCAGAAATTCATGAAACTAATGGAACCGGGATAACCGGAAGCCAATAATTGTCCGGAATCGAAATCCAATAGCATAATTAAAAATGGATTCTCATTGGCATTTTCGGCGATCTCGGTACCGAATACACGAAAATTATAAAAACTCCAGGACAGAGAAGGAAAAGCCGAGTCATCTCTAATACAGCGGTATGGTGGAAAAATGCAATACTTATGAAGCACTTTTTACGAAAATTCATTTTATTTTATTCAAATTTTATTTTCAGGCACTGATAATTGATAATGTTTTATAAAGTCAAGAAAAAACCGATGCGCTCAAAAAAGGCGTTTCAAATGGATTGGTCAAGTATTTAAACATTTCTTCCGCCCCATTCAAAAAATTTTCTGGTGGCATTCTCGCAGTTCCTTAATTTCTCCGCATCTCCGCCAAAATTTTCTTCTAAAATTGATTTAATTAAATTTTTTTAAATATTTATTTGCGCAACGATTCTCAACGGAGCCCAACAAAAAACGATTTGCCAATTGCAAAATGCCCTCCACACATTCATCTGAATATTTTAAAACTGTTTTTTTTAGTTATTTTAGCTTTTTACCATCCAACTCCACGCGCTGTGACTCGATTGTGGCGATAAGTCGTTTAAATTTGCGACGGCCTCCGGAACTTCGTCAATTTGAACCGTTGGCCTTTCTTCCGCATTCTCTCCAAAAAATAACGTTTGAAAATATTTCGAATAACCAGCTAACAGCTAAATCATAAAATTAAAAAGAATTTTCCAATTTTATTTAACTCACATATTTGTTCACATGCACAGTTTCTCCATTGACCAGCAAAGCATCTTCGAGGCGCACAGCTCTATAACAAAATTTAAATTTCAAAATGAAAATAAGGAAATGAATTGTTTGGGTTGGACTGGTCAAAAATGAATCCAGTGATCAATAAGCGGATTTGGCGGACTGATCAGATCAATTTTAAATCAAACTTACGCCATTCCGTTGGGCTCTTCCGCGACTATTTAGGCTTTGAACGTCATGGCGCCCTCCTTCTCATCATATAAGCCATTCTTTGGGTCCATCAGTTCCTCTAAAAAACAAATCTTAATTAAAATTAAATATTTTTAGCAACTCAATTTTAACAAACTGTTTATAGCCCCAACTACAACAATTGGCTGTGTAAACGTTAAATTTGTCCAATTCTCCTTGCTTTATAAGGCATTCGCCGCTTTTATTGCAAGAAACAACGCTTAATTAAAATGCCGCACGACAACTCCAGGCCGCGTCTTAAAATTATTTATTATGGGTTATTAAAGAGCATAAAGTTCGCTAATTGAATCGCCCACCAATGTTATCGCCACAACACTTCACGTAAAATCCAACGTAAGCAGCATCCACATGTTTGATCGCGATTTTCCATGGCAACCCGTTGATGTACTCGACCGCATCAATGAGTACTTCATTTGGTCTACGCCCAGCAAAAATTGCTTAAAATTTGGCATCCGAAATACTTTCGCTGTTGCGTTTGTACTTGTTGTCTGGAAGGAGAAAACCCAATGAAAATTTTGATTGAATATCGTTAAGCCATTTTACCTTTAGCCTGATCACCACCAGTGTTCGCCATTTTTCAAATTCAATAAGATAAACTCGAATTTTCTGTCAAGATCCTTCAAAGAAAAATTTTTCCCCTGCCAAAAATGCAAAGAATGATAATTTTTAAGTTCTTCACGCTCCCCCGGTAAATTTTTCCCATCTCTCGCTCTCGGAATCTTTTTTTTTGTACCGGACTCTAGTTTAGACTCAGTAAATAAAACTAAAAATCAATATTTTGTTGCTCAATTTAAGATACTGATCAAAAAAAGAATTACATCAAGGTGATCAGACACAGGCGTGCGCACGGTTACCCGTAACCGCGGTTATCCGCGGTCAACGGTTATGGAATTTTAAAAGGTCGCGGTTACGGGCGGTTAACGGTTATGAAATTTTAAAAGGTCGCGGTTACGGGCGGTTAACGGTTATGAAATTTTGAGGACGGGCGGTTACGGTCGGTTAACGGTTATGCCACTAAAACCGCGGTTAACCGTCGCATCCGTGTTTTTTTGATTACCGGAGGTTGAGACGATTTGCTTTTTTCACATTTCACCAAGCGACGCTTTTTATCCAGTACAGTGGTGAGACTCCTTGACTGATTTTTTTGGTCTAGTTCTAGCCCCTTCCGCTGTAATCACTTTTAATATCCCTCTTTTTTAGTATTCTTACAACTTTTTGCAAAAATTTTAGCTATAAAAAGAAAAATTCTAATTATTTACTTAAAATTAGTGCATTTTAGAACTCAATTACCTAAAATTCGGCGATTTTTTCTCAGCATAATTCATTAAATATTCGATTTTTTTCTCGGCAGCGCCTATCCGCACCGCCGAACCCCCACCCCCTCTCGCGTTATGAATGGGAGTATGTTAAAGTTTTGAATGGTCGTTACTTACTATTAGGGGGCAAATTTTGACCCCTAAATAAACGGGGGATGGGCACATTTACTTTTTTTTGGGAATTAATCTCTTTTTGTCTCAATTTTGGATTGCTTGAGACTTGTAAGCGTTTGTTTTGTATTTGGCTTAATGTCGACCATTCGTAAATAAATTTTAACCAATTTATCGGTAAAGCGCGATTTATATGTAGTGCCTGAAAAGCCTAAACTCCCCGCCATTACAAATTAGACGTTTTAACCGTCCAACCGGCCGGGACACTTTTTTCCTGACATTATAAATACTATATGTATGTGTGTATTCGAATAAACCTAGTTTTATTTGAATTTAAAGTTTACATCTTGTAAGTCCAATTGTTTTTTCTTTAGACATGCTCGGGGTTTTGCCCTCTAATTTGGCTAGTTTCCTTATAAACGGCGAGTTACTTTTATATGATCGGTTTATTCGAATAAACCTGATATTCAAATTTCAAATAAAACGCCGACATATGTATTACAAAGAAAAAAATAGATAAACCATAGAAAATCGAGCCCCCAGGGCTGGGTGAAACTTCGGCCACAAGCGACATTTTTTGTTAATTAAAAATCTGACAATGCATTTAAATGTGTGGAGGGCGTTTTGATGTTGGCCAATCGATTTTTATTGTGCCCTGTTGAGAAGCGTTGCGTTGATTTTCTGTTGACGGAGCGCAAAAAGTCGGCCATTTGCAAATTCAGATTGGCACATCAATGCGGCATTATTGCCATGAAAGTACAAAATTAAATTTAAATAAAAGGTAATTCGATGATTTTAAGAAGAAAATTTTGGATGAGATGACTAAGGAGGACTTGTCAATTTCTGCTGGAGTTTACGTCATCAATGTTTCTGAACAGCAAATTGGGGGCTGAAGCAGTGAAGGAAATGCAAGAATGCCACAAAAAACTGTTCGGCATGGAATGAGGGCGGGAGAATTTCGATTTAGCCAATTGATTTATTTATTGAACTCGTCAATTTCTTTTGTTTTTATTTAAAGATCATTTAAAGCGTACTAAAAAGCTTTACGCGCGTACCATCAAAGTTAACCCGTCGTCCGTCCCATGGGTGAGACCGAAGCATGACGATTCAGGTGGTCAATAATCGTAGCAAAATCCGGTCGAGTGTTATCCGTGTATTTGTTAGGGATTTTTTTAAATGGCTTGCAGGGATTGCAGTCCGGATTTTAGGGCTTTTTTGTGATTAATACAAAAAACGTTCATTTTTATTTTAATTAGATTAAATGAAATGGCCCAAAACTGCTGAATCACCGGTATTCCCACGACAAAATGTGTGACGGTCCCCAACCGCCGATGGCTGCTCACACTGTCCGTGGTCAAAAAAAGGAGAAATTCTCACTACCGTACTTCGAAGGAGGACACGTTCCGGCTCTCCGCGGCGACCCGGCGGTATGTGAGGGTCGACATCTCCGGGCGGCCTGTTGGACAGCTGTTTTCATTTCCTCACGCGCAACTGTGCCTCCCGCTTGGGCAGTTTTCAACAAAAAAGAAAATTCACCGCATTCCGTTCACAAACAAATCAGCTTTCAATGTCACCGTGTTATCCTTCCCGTCGTATAGTAAACTTTTTTGTGCGTCCGTTAATTTCCGAAAAAAAACACAAAAAAAATTTGAACTCCAAATGATCGATAGCCCCCAATGACTGAAACCGCGTTGAAATGTGACGAAATTCGCGTTGCATACAGTCCCCGGCGCCGATTCTCTTGCAAGAAACAATGCTCACGAGGGGAACATCCCTTACTGTGAGTACTCAGATCACTTTCAAACTATGTCTATCGTGTAGGGCACCATCGATTTACTCTTGTAAATTTTCGGCTTTTTTGGCCCGCCCACACAGTGAAGGGTCGAAAAATGCAATTTAAATTTTTGCATATTTTGTGAAAAACCTCCGCGCAGGGACTTTAAAAAATCATATCTCAGCTCAATGCTGGTGAAACTCAAGGATTTTAGCATCAAAAAATTGAGAAAAACACGGAGAATTTTTTAAAAATAATTATGAATACCTGGCTTTAAAAATTTTCTAAATTTAAACGGTATTAGTGGCGATGGTCACCCCCCGCTCATCCCTTTTTTTTAAAAAATAAATTGTTTTTTTCAAAAACTTTGAAAAAATTGAATTGTTTAAATATTCGAATTCGGGCTTAAGATTTAGAATCAGGAAAAACTAAGGTCAGATATGGATTATACGCCCCCGAATACCACTAGAAACACCTTTTTCCCGATTTTGAAAAAAAAATTCTTTTAAAAAAAAAGTGATGAGCTGGGGTGACCATCGCTACTAATACCGTTTAAATTTATAAAATTTTTAAAGCTAGTGATTCATTCTTATTTTTAAATATTTCTCCGTGTTTTTCGCAACTTTTTAATGCTAAAATCCTTGAGTTTCACCAGCATTGAGCTGAGATATGATTTTTTAAAGTCCCTGCGCGGAGGTTTTTCACAAAATATGCAAAAATTTAAATTGCATTTTTCGACCCTTCACTGTGTGGGCGGGCCAAAAAAGCCGAAAATTTACAAGAGTAAATCGATGGTGCCCTACACGATAGACATAGTTTGAAAGTGATCTGAGTACTCACAGTAAGGGATGTTCCCCTCGTCAGTCGAACAGTCGCACGGAAAGACCACGCCTTGCCTGACAAAGAGAATATATTTTAATGGTAGCGGTGGCCAAAATTTATACGGTAGCGGTGAGCAGGAAAGGTGAAGTTCGGTAGCGATGAAATGAGATGAAATACAGTAGATGAAAAGGAAAAGGAGAAGTTTGGTGCGATGAATAAGATGAAATACAGTAGCAATGAAAAGGAAAAGGATTACGGTAGCGATGAAAAGGAAAAGGAGAAGTTTGGTGCGATGAATAAGATGAAATACAGTAGCAATGAAAAGGAAAAGGATTACGGTAGCGATGAAAAGGAAAAGGAGAAGTTTGGTAGCGATGAAAGGAGATGAAATACGGTAGCGATGAGAAGGAGAAGTGCGGCCCGAAATAAAGGAGATGAAGTACGGTAGAGATGAAAAGGAGAAGTTCGGTAGTGATGAAAGAAGAAGAAATACGGTGAAAAGGGGAAGAAATACGGTAGCGATGAAAAGAGATGAAATACGGTAGCGATGAGAAGGAGAAGTGCGGTCCGATAAAAGGAGATGAAGTACGGTAGAGATGAAAAGGAGAAGTTCGGTAGTGATGAAAGAAGAAGAAATACGGTGAAAAGGGGAAGAAATACGGTAGCGATGAGAAGGAGAAGTGCGGTCCGATAAAAGGAGATGAAGTACGGTAGAGATGAAAAGGAGAAGTTCGGTATTGATGAAAGAAGAAGAAATACGGTGAAAAGGAGAAGAAATACGGTAGCTATGAAAAGAGATGAAATACGGTAGCGATGAGAAGGAGAAGTGCGGTCCGATAAAAGGAGATGAAGTACGGTAGAGATGAAAAGGAGAAGTTCGGTAGTGATGAAAGAAGAAGAAATACGGTAAGGATGAAAAGGGGAAGAAATACGGTAGCGATGAAAGGTAAGGAGATTAAGTTTGGTTGCGGTGAAAAGGAAAAGAAGTACAGTAGCGATTAAAAGGAGAAGAAATTCGGTAGCGATGAAAGGTAAGGAGATTAAGTTTGGTTGTGGTAAAAAGGAAAAGAAGTACGGAAGCGATGAAAAAAGGAAGTGCGGTACGATGAAAACGAAGAAATACGGTAGCGATGATAGGAAAAGAAGTCCGGTAGCGATTAAAAGGAGAAGAAATACGGTAGCGATGAAAGGTAAGGAAATTAAGTTTGGTTGCGGTGAAAAGGAAAAGAAGTACGGTAGCGATGAAAAGGTAAAAGAGAAGAAGTTGTTAGTGTCCAAGGTGTGCGATAAACATTTAGGCATCCGGTGGTTCGCTGACAGCCAATGGTTTGCCCGATTAGTCTTAATAAAAAAATCAGTTATCACATATTTTTTCTGAGCAAGCATACGATATGAGTCTAGTCCTGTTCAGCGTAGTTTCTGCCTCCAGCGCTTGCGCTACCTTTAATATAGGTAAACTATTTTTAAAAATATCGAGCAACCAAGTAAGAAAAAAATGGAACATTTACTATTAAATTTCACCATTTCAATAGTGGCTCTATGCTCTTGCTTGCTCAGACCATGGGTTACGACTTCTTCGGCACGGCGAAGTTCGTTATTAATACGTATTTCAATACCGTACGGGCTGGGTAAAGCCTCAGTCGGTATGTAAGGCAAATTGTTTCTTTGTGGGATGTCGAATTTGCATATCTGGATAATTTCATTAAACTTTTTACTTGACTTTGCATTTACCAAATAATGGGCGAGGTGCCGTGCTTTTTCCATGTCAACATTATCCAGCAATGCAACTCCCCCATAAAATAATTTTTCACCGACTCTGCCACCTAGAATAAAATTTTTGGCACATTATTAAACCATAATTTATTTTTTAACATTTTGGCTGAATTCCAGGTCGTCAGTTTTTAAGTAATAAATAACGACTACATAATTTTTTCTATGCCCAGATCAACTTGCTCTAATTGTTTTTTTTGATCAGTATCAAAAGCAAGCATGATTATATAAAATTAACTGTGCAAATATTGCGGACCAAAACAGGAATTTTCAATTAATTTTTTTGATTGGACAGAATATTTGGCATTATTTTTATAATATATTATTTTAAACCCACCAAATTGTGTGCACAGCCTAGCAAATAGCTGACGCCTTGTATAAATTTGGCGCGCATTAGCATCCGTACACCCTAATCGTGTGCCCTGAACGTTGACTGTCACCTAAAAAGTAAAAAGAATTATGCTGAATATCAAATTATATGCAAATACTTAAAACCTGGGTTACGGCATCGGCATCTCTCATTAACCAGAAGGTGAGAACATGGCCGGCTTCAATTTTTTCAACGAACTATTTAACAATGCACGTTTCGTCAATGAAAAAGGAGCTTTAAATAAATTGAATTTAACTTTGTTTTGGCCATCATTTAAATAAATTAATGAACACATTCTAGTCTTAGGTAAATTACAACGCCAAAAACTATTACTTTGAACATTTAATTTTTTATTTTAAAGGAAATTTATTTAAAAAAAGATATCCTTGCTTAATTTGCAAGTTCTTAGGAATAATTGAGAATTTAATGACAATTATAAAAGCAAAGCTTACAAGTTGAGAAAGATGAAACTCCGCCAATGAACACATGGCCAGAAGTGGTCAGTTAAAATTCGATAAAAAGTAATATAAATTGCAATTGGCCATTAAGCATCATTGTATTAACGAGTGTGATAGAATGGTGATTGGGAATTGATGACGGAAGGCAGGGGGGATTGAAATTAGGATCATCACAGCAAAATGAACAACGGATGAAAAAAACAATTGGAATCCTTCCCCAGGATTGCCAACGGTTTGGTTTGAACACAAAAGACCCCACCCCCCTAAAACGACACTTCATACACGCGACATTTCATAGACTAATAGTAAGCAAAAACGACACTTCATACACGCGACATTTCATAGACTAATAGTAAGCAAAAACGACACTTCATACACGCGACATTTCATAGACTAATAGTAAGCAAAAACGACACTTCATACACGCGACATTTCATAGACTAATAGTAAGCAAAAACGACACTTCATACACGCGACATTTCATAGACTAATAGTAAGCAAAAACGACACTTCATACACGCGACATTTCATAGACTAATAGTAAGCAAAAACGACACTTCATACACGCGACATTTCATAGACTAATAGTAAGCAAAAACGACACTTCATACACGCGACATTTCATACACTAATAGTAAGCAAAAACGACACTTCATACACGCGACATTTCATAGACTAATAGTAAGCAAAAACGACACTTCATACACGCGACACTTCATACACTAATAGTAAGCAAAAACGACACTTCATACACGCGACATTTCATAGACTAATAGTAAGCAAAAACGACACTTCATACACGCGACACTTCATACACTAATAGTAAGCAAAAACGACACTTCATACACGCGACATTCATA
>MEIZ01000003.1:1086579-1097186 GCA_001723225.1 Globodera ellingtonae | reverse complement strand
TCATCTTCATCCTTCGACGACGAATGCCTTTGTGTTGATTGGGCCACCCTGGGGGAGGGATGCTTACTATTAGTCTATGAAATGTCGCGTGTATGAAGTGTCGTTTTTGCTTACTATTAGTCTATGAAATGTCGCGTGTATGAAGTGTCGTTTTTATGTATGAAATGTCGCATGTATAAAATGTCATCCTGCCGTGCAAATGATTTTAAAATTAAAAAGGATTATCAAAAACAGGGTTCCAGATGAATTGAAAAGCATTGGCAGGCAAAAAAGGACATTTATGTGTGAAAATGATTTTTTGCAGAATCTTTATTTAACCAGCAAAAAGTGTTCAAATGTTATCTTTTTGGTTATAACAAGGTCGACATTTACAGATTTTAACCTATAATAAGCGCATAAGACACAAAACAATCAATTATCAGAAATATAATTGTATTGAAAAATTGGCCCAAAATTGGCCTCAACAATGTCTCCAGGATTGTACATTGTCACGGCTGGGTACAGGTCGGTGGTTGTCAGGACGTACAAATTGGCAGTGTCTAAATTCCAAAAATTTAGCCAAAATTTTCAAAAAAAATATACATTGTTTTAGCTTAATTACCCAATCGCTCTCCGTTCTTCGTGTAAATAATCTCCTGAGTCGCCCAATTAACGCCACATCCGATGACGTCACCCGTCTCATATCTGGGAAACCCGCAAATGTAATTGATGCTGTGCCCATAAATGTAGCCGCTATCATAATAGGCATAATTTTCCCGATGCTCGCCAATCCACGTGTCCAATGGCATTGCTTTCGTCGCCATACCGACGCCAATAAGACTTCTTTAATTAAATTAAATTAAATTAAAAATTTGTTAATTATTTTTATTCGCTACTTACTCGTACATGTTCTGCAATCTGACTATGGTCACCTCAAAGTAACTGATTCCGGACTTTTGAGACATTGTAAATTCCGCGCGGACTGTTCGGTGGGCTGACAAATGTTTAAATATATATAAATTCATAAAATGTTGTGTAAATTTTATAATATTGGTTACCTTTTTCAGACCCAAGAAATATAACTCTCACGAAGTTGGGCTTGAAAATGTGCAAGTTAATGTGGCAATCCTTGGGATTAAAGCGATTTTTAGCCTGAAAAAATAATCGAAAAATATAATTTTTATTATTTGTTTAATTAATTAAGTGACAACAATTTAATTTACTCCTTTTGGGCATGCCTTTTGGTCGGTCAGCAGCCGCACAAAACTCGATTGCGTCGATGGCTTGTGCCCCAAGTCGATAAGCTGTGCGCGCAGTTGCTTCTAACAAATTAGGAAAAATTAAAAAAAATCAAAACATTTTTCATATAATCTTCTGATTGTCTTCAAAAAAGTTTATAATTATCCGAAAAGGATAAATTATTCCACCAAAATTCCAAAATATATTTAACAAAAAAACTTGCATTCTCATTCTCGAGATGCATGTTTTTAAGCTCGAGTCGTGTGATGTTTAGCTCTATTTGTTTGATTTTCAAACGCAATTTCAGCTCAGCAAATGTTTCCACTTCTTCGAACATCTGACCTAAAAACATTACAAATATTATTTATTTTCACAAAAAATGTTCAATTTTATTTTAAACATTTCTCGCCATTTTCATTCGACCCATCGACAGGATTGGCATTTGTGCCATTCGCGTCATCTGCAATGGATTAAAGAAAGTGTGAAATCGGAATTTGCAAAATATAATTTTCCGTTTCTGAGTTCTGCTGCCCATATTTACGTTCAAAAAAACGTGCCATTTGTTTCCACGCCGTCCGTTCTTGGTGCGATTTGTTGAGCATGGACTAAAAGTAAAATAAAGACCAAAGTCCCAAATGCCATTTTGATCGCTATTTTAAGAGTAATCGAATTTGCGCGTGTTGAATTATTAAAGCTTTCTTTCGAGATTTGGTGTATAATTTTTATTCTCTTTTGTGCGGGGGCGCGAGTCCGCCAAAACAAATTTATTCTTTTTTTTTGTCAAGAAATTCTTTCATTTTCTGCAAAATTCTCGACATCTAAAAATTTAAATGTGAGTCGGCTGTCAGCAATTGCCGGGGGGGGGGGGAAGTGATCGAATTTTCAAAAGCAACTCACAACAGCGATCGTTTTTCATTCACCCGTCAGTGTCATCATCAAACCAAAGCATTAGCAGCGGCCATGTCGGTGAATATATTATTATCAATGATTTGGTCCATTCCAATTCTGTCCTCGACTCCGATGGTCGTCAGATGCCGGCCTTTTGGACGCGGGAGAGAGTGTAGTGCAATGATGACAATTTAAAAAAATTGATTGAAACGAAAAAAACTTAAACATTTTTTGTTTGTGAGAATTTGATTAACGCAAATTACCTAATTATTCAATTTAGGTACATGAAATTAACGAATGGAAAGCGGAGGAGCCCGGGCATCTGTGTCTTTTTAAAATGGCTAAATATAAATAATGGTTTAATTTAAATTGTGAACATTTAAAAGCGCCCTTTTTATAAGGAAGCCTGGTTAGGGAACATATTAATGCGAGTTTAATTAATTTTAAATTTATTATAATTCTAAATTGTGTCGTTTATAACGTGTTTTGTGCCATTCAATGCTCATGAGCATTGGATGGCACAAAACACGGGATAAACGACGCAAATATTTAGAAACTTGCTCAACAATATCTTTCAGAAACAAAAATTCACCAAAATCTCCATGTCGGAATTCCGGTTTCCGGACAATTTTTGGCATCCGGWTAATTTGGCAATTTTTAATAATGCCAATCCTAGCATTAATTGACGCAACCAGCTCGAAATATTTAAGCAGCTCATCCTCTCTTTTTGAAAATAATTTTGTTTGGGTAAATCTTTTGAAATGCTTTTGCCCATCTTTTTTCTGTTTGTCTCAACAATATTCGTCTTCAACTGTGCCTATGCTGCGAATGACTCAGAAAATTTAGAAATTGTCCCGAATTCTTCGGATTATAATCCCAACAAATTGTTCGTTGAATTGCAAGGTTTGTCTAAAGTGGGAAGAAATTCGATTTAAATGGCATTTTCATATTTAGAAATGACGAATTCGCTGTCGGATGCCGGAGGAAAAGCGGCAGAAGAAAGGGCGTTGGCGAAAGGATGCCAAATCATTCAAAAATTGCAGAGCAATTCGACGAAATACCCAAAGGTTGTTGCTGAACATTCGGAACTTGTTCGGCTTCTTCAAAGTGTTGCCAAAGTTTGCAATGAAGCAAAAAAGGACAATTCCATGTTCAATTTTGAGCTAATTGAAACTTTTGCAAAAAATGGCCCTCCGATTTTGCCACAACTGAAGTTGAAAGAGCAGCAACTTCTTCAACAAAATGCGAACGGACAAAATACCAAAAAAGATTCTGAACTCATTGAAATTGGCGGTTTGGTGGCAAAACTTTTGAATGTGTTGCCCGAGGGCTATTGGAAAAGTGCCCTAAAGGAATTGCTGGGGCACAAAGTCCATTTGTTGCCCAGCGATTTGGCCGAGTTTCTCATCAGCAAAATGAATGAACAAATTGAGGGTATAAAACGGAATTTAAAAGAAAAAGCCGATTAAATTAACAGAAAAACCCTTTGGCCATTCAGAAGCTCGTCATCGACGGATGCGTCGTGCTTTTGGGGAGCATTGCTCGACTGGTTTCTTTCTTCATATTATCTGTTGGCTGCTGGTGTTTGTTGCCTTTATTGGCTTCGTTTATTATCTCTATCAAAAAGACGACTAAAGTCAGTGATTGTGCAAATGCTTAGGCTTTAATTCGATTTAATTATAATTTAAAAACATTCGATTTTTTTAAAATGCATTTTTGGACTTTCAATGGAATGGCTTCGGACCCGTCGTCATCACTTCAAAATTTGGTCCGTGTGAAGAAAAAGATAACCCGAAGAAATAAATGTCTAAATGTTTTTTCAATGTTTTGTTAAGACATCAAAAAAACATTGTATTTGCCGAATTGTCCATTGACAATTGTCTCGCGTCCTCCGCAGGAAAACTCCTGAATGCTATCCCTATCTAGTTCATAAACTTTTGTTTTTTATAATTATTTTAAAATGAATTCTTTAGAAATTTGAAATTTTTGTTCTTTTTATATGTTGTTTTCAAATCAAACTTTTGGTTTTATAATTATTTTAAAATAAATTCTAAAGAAATTTTCCCACCTCAAATGCAAATGCTGTTATACAAGAGTTCCTTTATTTAATGTTCTCTAAATGTAAATCGTTAATTTACACATTTATCAAAATAAAACAAAATTTGGTTACTAAATGTTTAACTTTTTACAAAAATCCATATTTGGACTTTTCAATGGCCCGACACTTCAAAATTCGATTACACTTTTCGTTCACTTTCTTTCCCCCTTTTTCAAAAAATTTGCCACTATCTCTCAAGTCAAATCCAACCGTTTAACAACCAATCATCGTTTGGTTTATCCAAACTTTTCGTTGCATTTTTTTTATTATTTTTAATTTTTATAATTTTTTTTTGGCCCCAATATCATTTCCAGAACCGAGGCATTTCATRACGGGAAACGGCTTCGACGAGCAAATGGCTACGATTGTACACGCCCATTCTTTTCTTTATATAATTAAACATTTTTCCCYRCAAATTTTTTGATGGGATGCAAAAAGAGGGCATAAAAAGAGAATGTGGAGACGAACTTTTGAGTTACGCTCGTTTCTTTGCCGCTTTCATCCCCTGCACTTTTTTGCTTTTGTGTGGGAAATAAATAATATTTACAAAAGGCTTTTTGAACATTAAAATATTTTGTAAATGAAATTTGATCAAAAATTTGAGACGATTTCCCGTTATATAAAAGCTGTCTCTTATACACATCTAGATGTGTATAAGAGACAGATTATAGAATGTATTTAATGAGGAATATGTTTTTATTTATTTTTTAATTGATTCAATTTCTCGGTCCGAGTGGAAAAACCTGCAAAATTATCATAATGTAAATAGGATTTTCTATTGATTCTTTTTTGCAATGACATTGGATCGATGACATGAGAGCACAATTATGCTTAAAATGTATATATTTACGAACAATAGCCATTTTTATTATTATTTTATATTATACATTCAAATCAAACATTTTTCACAAAATTCGAATGATTTTACGCTTTTAGAGAAAAGGATGAAGCCAATGCCCCCACTTTTGTTATTCAATTTTGCTGTTTTGCTTCTGTTGCATTCACCTTATAAAGTGTCCAGTTTGGCAAATTTAAAAATCAAGCAAATAATCGTCAAACTTGAGCACTATCCAATCATTTTGAGTATGTTAATTTTTTTTTTCAACGAAAAATGCAAAACCTCGGATTTTTAACTAATAATATAGAGAAGACCCAAAAACTCGGCACCACGCCCTCAAAACCCCGCAAATGTCCAATTTCCAGTGAAAAATGGCACCCCCCCCCCCCCNCCCCCCCCCGGGCCAGGCAAGCCTAGAGCACTAATGTGCGGTGATGTTTTCTTTAGATTTGGTTAGGGAAAGGGTCATATAACGGCAAATGTATAGTCGTGTTGGCCAAAAATAGTAAAAGCTTAATTAAATTATTTCAAGGCAATCGTGCAGATCTGTCCCGTCAAGACATTCAGGGTTTGGTGCGCAAATTGAAGCAGTTACAGCACACAGTGGACGAAGTGTCAATGTTTGAATGCCCAAATGTGCATCGGCGACTGCTCAAGCCAACGCAAAAAGCAATTCGTTATTGTAAGCAGCTTCTGAATGGGACGGACCGTTTCAAACGTCCGGCAAATGCACAATTGTTGATCGCTTTATTGATCAAAATACGGTCAATTATAGTGGCACTTCCGAAGGAGTTCGGCACTTTTCTCGTGGAGCTCGAGCTGGACTCCAGTGCAGTTGAATGGCGCAAGCAGGAAGGATTGACAAAAGTGGGCCAAAAAGTTGGCAAGATCGAGACATTGTTGAAGCAGAATGCGACGTACTGTGACGATGAGAATTTTGAACGTGCAAAAGCAGGGTTGGCTGAACTGCTTGAAAGGGACGGTTCGTACACAATCGATGAGCAACAAGTTCAGCAGGCAATAGAGGAATTCATTTTGGAGCTAAAATTGAGCATTTTGGAGACGGAATTGACGGCCAAAATTGCCGCTTTCACTAATCCGTGCATTTACGGAAAGGAATTTAAGCAATTGTCGCAAGCAATCAATTACAAGTTGGAAAAATTTGGGGATATCGTCGAAGCATGGCCAAATGCTTTGAAAGAAAATTTTCAACAAAAATTGTACAAATTTGTTCAATTTGCGCGCGAACAGTCCGAGCCGCTGAAGCAAACGTTTTGGCACAAATTGGACGCAATTTTTAGCAAATCCAAAACCGCCTTTGAAGCATTAAAACAAAATTTTTATGAATGGAAAAAAGTTGCGGCAACGCAATCGCCGGAGGCGAAACAAAAAAAGTTTGGACAAATCATTTGGCAAACGATGCAAATTCTCGCTAATTTTTCGCTGGACATGCAAAACATTGGCATTCCTCGGCATGACATTCACAAGGCACTGAAATTCTTTGAAAAGGAGGCAAAAGAAATGCAGAAGAACGGCCATGTTGAAGTGTTTGAACAAATCATTAAAATCATCCAAGAAGAGATTGAGTCGGAAAAGAAAGAGATCAATGAAACATTTAAATTCAAAATGTCCAATGATTACGAATTGGCATAGGCATTTTTAGTTTTGTTCTTTTCTTTTATTTATTTGTTGTTTTCCATTTTCCGATTTTGACCGCAATACTTTTTTAAAAATAACAATCAAAATTACGGTACAAATCCGGAGATAAAGCGGAAAAATCCAGGAATTGGCCGAAAATTTCATAAAAATTGACGGATTTGTTTTCCAGACAATAAATACCATTGAAATCTTTGTAACACATTAAAGAATTAAAATTTTAATACATTTTGTAAATTATTTGCAATACATTTTTCAAAGTTTAAAATATAAAAGCATTGAAATTTTTCGTACATTTTTGGAAACCAGAATTCTGGTTACCGATTCACCAAAATGGTCAAAACATGGCGCATATATGCTCCACAAAAGGCCAAAATATGCAAAAATGCCGATATATGCTGTAATCGGATACCCAAAAGAGACATTGGCATTTGTGTGAAGCTGTGCACCGCGCCGAGTGTGGTCGGGCGTTCGACTCCAGCCCCCGGGCTACCATATTGGCCTATCGCTTACTATATTAAGCCGGGTTCCAACGTAAAGGACCAACGCAAGGGCGGCACTGCCAACGCCAACAGCCACGCGTCCGGTCGCGCGTTATTAAATAAAATTTATTTTTCTATAATATTTGGACACCACTTTTTCGGAAGGTTTTTATGATAAAAAAATCCTCTAAATTAATTCAATAAAAAATAAGAAATAAATGGTCATCAAAGTAAAGACAAACACAACAAGTTCCTTAAAATTTCACAACAATTAAGCTTTAAATTTGCATTTTAAAGTTAGTTCAATGGGACTTTCTTAAAAATAAGGCATTATCTTTCAGCGGAGGCGCTTAATCAAATCGTTCGTCCAGCGTTTGCAGTTTTTGTAGACAAAATTGTAGTTGGTCCACATGTCGCTGAACACATTTTCGATGTCCTCGTAAGCCGTGGTGTTGATCCCGGTGAGCTCAGTTGGCGGATACGTTTTGGTGTACCGCCCAAATTCTTTGCTCAATTCCCCGGGGCCCATAATCTCGTACGTGACGTGCACCTCGTGGCCACACGAGCTGCCCCTGTACAGCACCTCCAGGGCCGTGTGGGTGAGGTCTGAAATAAAACAAATTCAAAAAAGAAGACAGCCTTTTTAATGATCAGTACCACATTTGGAGACCGGACAAGCCATTCGGGTTTGGTGTTCATTTATCTTTTTTGACTTGAATTATTGGCCCTAATTCTGGATAAAATGCCAATTTACAGAAAACAAAGAATTTGTAATTAATGACTTAAGCGATGTATAATTAATTATATTATTCGGTAAATGCCGTCCCACCTTTGCCCCAGGTGGGCGCCTGTGCCGCAACTGCGCCGACAGCCAAAGGGATGCCAACGTAAGGGACCAACGCAAGGGCGGCACTGCCAACGCCAACAGCCACGCGTCCGGCATTGCCCAATCGTTTGACACGGCGATCAAGAAAATCACATTGGACCTTAATAGAAATAAATCAACTATTATAAATATAAAATCATAAATTTGGATCCAATCCAATCCTTTTTCTCTAATCTAACCTAATCTAATCAATAAATTGTCTTTGAAGTTGCGCGACCTTGGTGAATTTGATGGCACGAAATTGTGAGCTGGGGCAGGAACAACACGATTCCTCCAAAAAATTTCCGTAAAATCGCGGATCAAAATCCAAAAGTTTATCAAACGCCATCTTTTGTTTCTGAATTTCAATATGAGATAATCTGATATGACCGACACAAACGTTGAATTTTGGCGAAATTTGGTCCTTTAAAAATTCAAAATCATTTTCTATCGTGACTTTCCAGACTTGCAGGGGTACACAGAAAAGGGGGGGGGCAAGAAGTTGATTCTCAGGGTTTTTTAGTTTTATTGAATTTTTCTTAAGCAATTTTTTTCCAAAAAAGTTCGATTTAGGCAAATTTTTTAACTTTTTTTTGTTAAAAAGTTGTAAAAATTTCGAAAAATTTTCCGATTTTCTCAAAAAAAAATTTTTTTGCGAATTCTGCTTTACTTTTAGTGAAGGGCGGGGGTGAACAGCACAAATTAGTCAACTTTATTCTTTTAGTGGCTGTCTGGCGGTGCCTGTTGGCACCGCCGGGAAAAATTCTTAAATTTTTTTTGAAAGAATTTGTTAGAAAAATTATTTTGCAAACTAAAAGGGTCCCCCCTATGGTTTTTTACTCAAAAATTTTTAGGGGGGCCATGCCCCCCTCGGGACCTCCCTAGTTACGGCCCTGCAGACTTTGTATTTGGTTTATTTGATTAAAACGTTTTAATAATTTGTTATTAATTAATTAATATTTTAATGTGCTGAAACGGCAAGATTCATTGCCTAACCAATTTGAGTTATTGTACAATATTTAGAATGGGGTTGACTGCCGCCGTCGGGGTTGTAATTTTCGCGATTCGGGAGCAAAAAAATCGGCAAATTTTACGGGGTTCGGTTTTTTCAACAAAACTTCGGTTCCTGGGCGAAACCCGGGCAAAAGTCTGATGGCCCGGGCTCGGGGCCCAAACCGAGTTCAGAAAGTTTGGGTAATTATGGCCAAGAATTTATTGCCCAGTGGGGAATAACACAATTTTTAAATAAATAAACAAATGTGGGGGCGAATGATGGACTTTTAGGGCGGAATGAAATATGTAAGAAAATGGAAATAATAAAAAAAGGATTTGCAGACGGCGGCGGTTGGGTCACATTTTTTTATGTTTTGAAGGCGATGGATGGGCTGTGAATGTGTAACAAAGAAAGGCGATTTCAATCAGCAGAGCTGCAAATTTACATAAAAATGTCCAGAAATTGCAAGAGAATAGGGAACGAACAAAAAGAAAACGGACGGACGGCTCTTTTCTTCCCAGAAAACTTTCAATTTCCGAAAACGGAATAATTTGTTAAATTGGTATTAGGTATAGTTGGGGACAAACCCAACGGCTTTTTGGGTCAAAACCAGAACCTTCTCTAAAAAAATGGAATTTTTTATAAATTTTCTTAACGCCAGTGAAAGTCGGCACTTTCCCCCCAAAAAATGCTGTGATAATTCAAAACTCTATGCGCATTCTTTGGTCAGCGTGTTTGGCCTTTGGCCGGAGACAGAAAGTGAAGAAAATGGGAAAATATGCGAAACGCCGGAGGGGATCGATAAATGTTTGGGGTGGGAGGAGTGAAAGGCTTTTACTTATGCTCAATGTTCTTCATCTTTTTTTCTTTGAATTCTCGGGTCTATTCCGTTTTTATAACAAATAAATTTTTTGTAATAAATAGAGATCGGACAGGACCGGGCCCTGACCAGGATTTTTCTTGGCCCGGTAGTCCCCGGGTCCTGGTGATTTTAGAGAAACCAACAGGACTACCGGGACTTTCAGGACTACCCGGGTTCCGGGTCCGATAGAGCTGAGAATCTGAGATTTCCGGTTATCCGGAACGAGTCAGGTTTGATAAAATTTACAATTTTGCTGTTTGTATAAAAGGCAGACGTACATTAATAGAGTTTATCGATTATATTTGATAATAGCATTTTTCAAAAACGCGCAAATATTTGCAAAAATTGTGACGAGCCATTTGTGCTTAAAATAATAAAACTATTTTCTCGACTATTTAGTGGCTAGTTTTTTAAATTACGAATAGTTAGGTTATATGCAGGTATTTTTAGTTGTAATTTGTGCATTTGTGCTCATTGAATAATTTGAGGATAAAATTAACTTTTGGAAAAATCGGGGTGCCGGATTTGGAATAATGTCGGGGTGCCGGATTTGGAATAATGTCGGGGTGCCGGATTTGGAATAATGTCGGGGTGCCGGATTTGGAANTCGGGGTGCCGGATTTGGAATAATGTCGGGGTGCCGGATTTGGAATAATGTCGGGGTGCCGGATTTGGAATAATGTCGGGGTGCCGGATTTGGAATAAT
>MEIZ01000003.1:1045316-1076918 GCA_001723225.1 Globodera ellingtonae | reverse complement strand
CCGAGTTTCTCATCAACAAAATAAATTCCATGACAGAACAACAACTTGGGTCTCCAAAAGCTTATCATCGACGGATGCGTCGTGCTGATCAGCAGCAACCGCCTAACATAATTCCCTGCTTGATCGCTTTGGCATTTTGTTTTTTTTTACTTGTTGGTGGTATTGTTTGGTTTATAATGAAAAATCATTAGGAGAATTTTTAGGGGTTAACTAGGGTTGGCATCGAAAATTTTCCAAAAAAAACATTGAATATCAAAAATAAGATTGTAAGTGGAAGTCGATCTTACTGTAGTGCACGGTTGTCCAACATTGACCTTCGTGATAAAACTGGCATTTTATTTTGTTGCATCAATTTTCCGATAAATCTGTTAATTACCCTACACATAATTGCTTTAAAACAGTTTCAAACCCACTTTTATATAACGGGAAATCGTCTCAAATTTTTGATCAAATTTCATTTACAAAATATTTTAATGTTCAAAAACCCTTTTGTAAATATTATTTATTTCCCACACAAAAGCAAAAAAGTGCAGGGGATGAAAGCGGCAAAGAAACGAGCGTAACTCAAAAGTTCGTCTCCACATTCTCTTTTTATGCCCTCTTTTTGCATCCCATCAAAAAATTTGCAGGGAAAAATGTTTAATTATATAAAGAAAAGAATGGGCGTGTACAATCGTAGCCATTTGCTCGTCGAAGCCGTTTCCTCCGAATGTTCAGCAACAACCTTTGGGTATTTCGTCGAATTGCTCTGCAATTTTTGAATGATTTGGCATCCTTTCGCCAACGCCCTTTCTTCTGCGGCTTTTCCTCCGGCATCCGACAGCGAATTCGTCATTTCTAAATACAAAAAAAATGCCATTTAAATCGGATTTCTTTCAACTTTTAGACGCACCTTTTAATTCGGCCAACAAGCTGGAATTATAATCCTCAGAATTTAGAAGAATTTCCAAATTTTCAGACTTTTTTTGAACATGCGCACAGTTGAAATCGAATATTGTTGAGGTCAACAAAAAAAAGATGGGTAAAAGCATTGTAAAATCTTTATCAAATCCAATAAAAATTTAGCTAACTATTTTAGTGACTGCCAAGAGCTTTAGCGCGCTGTGTTGGATGACGTGGATTGGCATTTACCAATAGACAAAATTATAATGGTGGTGAAGTCGATATACTCAAGGCTACATTATGCAACAAAAGTGCATGGATGAGCTCCCCGTAAAATCTTTTGAGAATTACCTAAACTGAATTGATTCTAATGTGAAGCAATAAAATATTATGATTTTAAAAAGCTGTACAATATGTAATTTTAGGGAATATTCAATCAAAGTCGGGGTCGAGGTTGTCCAGGGATTGATCGAAAATCTCGGAGATCGGGGTCTGGTGATTCAAAAATCGTTTAGAATTTCCAAAATTAACCGGGTAATTACAGAATTAACCGATTTCCAAATTAACCTTAACATATACAAAAGGCGTATTAATTCAACGAAACTCAAAATTACCAAGAACCAAAACCGGGACAAACAGCAGAGACTCTCAAGACAACCGACAAATTTTAGAGTCAAGACCCGAGACGGAGACTCTCGACATGTCTTGTGTTTATTCACCACCAAAAGTTTGGTGTCGTTGGAATAAAAACAGCTGCTAATTCATTTTAAACGACTTTCACTTTTTTAACAACAAATAATGTTATGGACCTTCCACTATTAAAGATGAACACGTCATTTTAGAAAATGTACTTCAGTCGATCGAACAACGATTCGCGGTAGCTTTTGGTTTGTTTGCTGATCAGTTCATAAATATTCATTAGGTGTGCTTACAGTCTGCCATTTTGCTTTTGTACATTTGATCTCCCGTCACAGCACACACAAAAATATGTTTAAGGATTTTTTTATAATGATTTGTGTATAGTTAGTTTCAAAGTTCGCTCATTATGGGGTGAGCTAGATTAGTGCTTTATAAATTAGCTTAATAATTCATTTGATTAAAATATTTAAATTCAAAAAAGGGTGGCCATAATGAGATTTTGGACTACGGTCTTAATTACGGTCCTGGTTAAGCATGCTTCATTTGTAACAGCCGACGCGGGAGCGAATGGTCCTGTTTTTGAATTTGCTAATGAATATAAATAAATTTGTTTATTTTGAATAAAAATATATTTTCTATTTTCAGAAACTGACGACAAAAAGAAAACATTTGATGGCGAACTCAAACTGGTTCTTGAAATTGGACAACTGAAGGAGCGGATTGTGCAACTTGTGAATGAAAATGTGAGTTTAAAAAATTGTTTAATTTAATTTCGCATAATTAATGTTTGTTTAAATTTGGATGGAACTGAACGACAAAATTGTCACAATGGAACAGCAAAAACTGACGGATTCAAATGTTACGCAGCTCCTCAATGCAGCAGGTCAAGAAGCGAATATGACGGTAAGGCAATTTATGATGAAGCACGTGAATTTTAAGTAAAATTGCAAAAAAAAAATTCACTTTTTTTTATACGGTCGCCAGTCGAGTTCTCACCATTTAGTTTTGAATTATGGTTGCTACGCCCAACCCAAAAAGTCGGGGTCGAAGAGCAACCCCGGTTTTTGAATTCACTAAAATTATGTGGAATTAATTTGATTTCAGCGCGTGACGGCACTCGTGTCCAATGCCTTTGCCAATGTTAGCAGCCCAATGAAGGAGTCTGAAAATCAGTCGGTTTAAATATGACTTGACACCAGAGTTTAGCTTCATGAAATTTGTCGTTTCGAGAATCTCGAAAAATCCAGGCGAGAGCTTCGTCTCGGTCTGAACTTTACACATATGAGAAACAAGTTTTGCTAGCTAAATTGATGCCGAATGGTGTCCCGCCAATGATGACTTTGATTAGAATCTGACCAATCGAGATTCTTAATAGAAATCTCGATCGGTCATCAAGTCCAATCTCTAATTTTGATCAATCGACTTCATACTTACCCCTCTCTGCTCCAGCATACTTTGGACCATCATGATAGGATCGTTTATCCTGAGTATGCTTGATCTATTGCTGATGTGGCTCAGTATCTTCATTCACAAAGAAAGGGATTCGTGGTTGCATACCTTTTTTGTTTTTCTACGGTATTTGTCGCATGCACACCGATGCTTTGCCAGCACATTGTCATCATATGCCGTTATGGATCAGAAGTACGTGTTGCAAAGGCTGGACCGGGACCAGGGATGTTTTTAGCCCCGTATACGGGGCATTCGTCCCGTTTTGGGATTCTTTGCTTGCCACGATTTAAAGATGCCACGTCTCGCCCCGTTTTGGGGTTGAGCGCCACGTTTTTGCCCCGTTTCTGCTTCGAATTCAATTTAGAAATTTTTGTCCGTTATCCGTCCGTATCCGTGACGTTCCAAAAAATTTTGAGAACAAAAAAAAATTGGGACAGTTTGGCCGCTCCAAAAGTGAACGATCCAACCAAGCTGGGAACCGAAAAACTCCTTTGTTAAATGGACTATTTCCGGTTTTTTTTTTGTCATATTTCACATGTTAGCACATGTTATAATATTATATTATCGTTTTTTTTATTGACAAGAAATTTTACACATTTCTCCGCCAGCGTCTCAAAAGAGGCCATTGGCGGTGCCTCATTTATATGCTTCGTTGGATCGTGCTTGATCATGTGCGTTTTCAACGGGAGCCTCAGCGGCGTGGAGAAATTGCGTCATTGGAAATTGCGTCAGTAGAAAATGAGACAGTGATTATAAAAGTCGAGAAAAAGTGTTTTTTTATGGGATTTAGAGGCTTAGACTACGATTCTAGCATCCATTTCTACCGATTTCGAACCCCAACCGAATTCGAACAATTGTTCAAAAATTATTTTAATTTGAATTTCGACCAAATGTTCGAATTCTGCTACGGGGTTTGGAATCCGTTGAAAAAATCGGATTCTTTGACCCCAAAAATTCGCATGACTTTTAATAATCACTTACGCATTTTCTTCTGACATTTTCTACTGACCCATTTTCAGGGAGACTTTTCAACATCGACGGCTGGAAACTTGATCGGAGCAGTCTGCTCAAACTGATCAATCGATATTTTCGCAGTGTCGTCGTTTTATATTTTACCGTTTTGGTGCTTTTGTGGCGTATTGTTGGCGTTACGAGCTGGGTGGCACTGGTTCTCGCTGTATTCGTCGCTTATGTATATTTGTGGGCCTTTTGCTTTCTTTCTGGCGCCTCCATTGAGAAAGAATATAAAAAAGCCTGATGAAGAACCGTCCCCTACCAAATTGAGTGCTAAATAAATACATAATCGTGTGATTCTTTTTGTATGTTTTCTCCCGTTCCCAATTATTTTCTTTCTGCAAAAGCTTACTTTCAGTTAATAGTATTTCTTTTATTTTGGTGCTTTTTATTTAATCGCCTTATCTTTAAGCTACTCGCAAATTGTAACCTAGAGGCAACTAACTCTCCATCCTTAGAATAATAATCATCAGATTTGTTAAAAATACGTAGAGAATTTGTTACTAAAAAATGATCTGTAATATCTCATTTTTTAAAATTGGATCATCAAATGCCATCTATGATGTGAACCTTCTCCCAAAAATAATCAAATGCATAAAAACGAATAAACTCAAATTCAATTCGTTGTTGACTTCGTCGGGGAAAATTTTGAATTTTTGACTCAGTGAAGAGATTTGTAACCAATTAAATCTGCGGCATTTTTTGGTGTTTTTTAGGAATGGAGGGGTTGGCGGTGCCGATAGGCACCGCCGAAACATTTTTTTTTTGGAGATTTTAACAATATTTGTTAAGAAATTGCTCTAAAATAAACGCCAAAATACAATTTTACTTTGTTGACGACATTCTGAATGTCGACAAACTCGAAAATTAGCGCATTTCTTGTCCAACCCTATTGGCGGGTATCGAAACGCGAGGTTATTCCGAGGTCTCATCCCCATTTCCTCCTAAATAAATATTTCGATTTTCTACAAAAATTTCTTGGGTGGGCAAAGTTTTTTCTGGCATTTTTCCTGCCACTGAAGGATAGTCCAATAGTTGGAATCCATAATAGGACTTAGAGATGTTCAAGAGCCTTAGGGTCAAGTCTCGGTTCTCGAGTCTCGATAATTTTGAGTCTCGAACATCCCATCTCTAAAGGAAAAACGCCGAAATCAAAATTGGGATGCTATTATTCTAATATGCTTTCAAAACATTGGAATTCAACCAATCAGAAACCGGATGGCTGCGTAACTGGGAATCGACGGCATCCCCGTCTCGCCCCGGGGGGAGGCGCTTACATTTCCATTAGCGTGTGGAGACGGGCCAAAAAGTGTTCGGCCATCGCTACGGGAAAGGCCATTAATTGAGCTTGTCCAGCATAATGAACTTGCCCAGAAGCTTCATGGAAAAGCGTTTGGAATAAAATTTGGCCAAATTTTGGAATATTAGGCGCAAATTCTTCCAAATTCCATTTACAATGGAGTGAAGAAATGTATTCATCGATGATTTTATTCAAAATCTTTAAATATTCGTCGGATTGTTTTGGGATAATTTCCAAATTTTCAATGTTTTCTGTATCTTCCAATTCGTTCAGAATTTTGTGTAATTCCGCGTATAATTCTCCCCTTAAAGCATCAATTGCCTGACGGCAATTGCTCGTTTCCGAATTTAATTCAAAATAATAAAGACTTTTTAAATCGTTGGCAATTTGAACTAATACTTAAAAAAGTTGTGTGATTTAAAAAGATTAAAATTATATTTTAAACATAAACAAACCAAATTTCTATTGTTAAAATTATATTAATCATATCATTTTAAAACAAAAAAAATTGCCTTTGCACTGATCGTATTCAATTCTTATTGCATATGCATAATTCGACAAATTTTCACCGAATACCTTCTCACACAATGCATAAAATTCGTCTCTAAATTATATATTTTTAAATAAGTCGCCGTCAATTCACCATCCTGCGGATGTCGCCGTCGTTGTTACACTTTGCTTCAGAGCAAATCAAATTATGCTGCAAAGCATATCGATTGAAGTTTGTGAATCGCCAATACAATTGGCATCCAAACTCCTCGAGCATAATGCCAATTTCGGCAGGGGTTAACAACGCTTTTTTTAAAAACTGATTAATGAAAATGTAAACGGCTGGCGGTGGTCCAATTGCAGACAAAATGTTTTTTTTGTTAGCAATGTTGAATATTATATTGAGCATTTTGTAAATTTCATAAACAGTCAATGAATGTGCAGAGAGTGCCAACAAAAATTTGAAATTTTCTGCAAAATTTTAAATAAACTGTAAAGCACTGAGAAAAATTATTTTTAGTTAATGTTAAAATTGATTATTTTGCGCTATTCACAATGCCAGACTTACCTATATAATGCATTTGTTCAAGCGAATAAGCTTCTGTTCCAAAGTTCTCCAAACAAATTTCAGTCAAACAAAATGGTCGACAAATTTCAATAAAGCGATATGGAAATATTCTTAATATTTTTAATAATATACAAATTTCTTTTTTAATTTTATAACTACAGTATACCCAAGTGCATTGTCGTCGTCGTTGTTGGTATTCAAATATTTGTAAGCAATTAAAACTCTTTCAATTTTCCATTCAAAAAGTTCAAAAGAATATATTTCATTAAAATAGAGCCTTAACAATACTCAACTTCACTTTATCCGTTTAAAGGGTACATACTGAAAAGACCGGTCTGAATGCGATCGGTGGCAAGTTGCCTTGCATAATTCACAAAAGTACAGTAAAAAAATAATAATTCTTCATTCGCTACATTTTCGTCATATTCATGATTTTTGTGTACATCCATAAGGAGGCGGGCAAAAACACGAACATTGTTGGCCGAACTGCTTGAATCCCATTCATAATTGGTCGCCAAATAGACTTTTGTAAAATAATTGTTGATTAATAAAATTAAAATTATTTTAAAAACGTTGCCGGCAATTTTCATTATGATATTATAGTGTAGAATAAATTTTCTTAACGCTGAGTTTTAAACTAATAAATAATGTAAACACTGATTAAACGAGCCATTAATCAATTACATAAATAATTACACTTTTTTTTTTATTAATATTCAATGTTAATCGATTAAGGCCGAGTTTATTATGGCTAAAGATGTTTTTTAAATATTTGTTAAATGAAACATTTTATGACTAAACTTTGGACCCTGTAAGCATATTTAGATTAATATTTCATTGAAATTGTTTTAAAATGTAATCAGGGTTCCCAGATTTGAGGTTTTATCATCTTTTTTTGGTGTTTTTTTGGAAGCTCCTGATGATGCTGCTTTTTTGGGTATTTTGAAGATTGGTGCGAAAATCCCAAAATCAGTTGTGTTTTTTTTAGGTTCGAATAGATGAGTTAAAACTAGAGACCGGCGGGAACGGGATTCCCGCGGGAAATGTACGGTATTCCCGTTCCCGTCTTTTTTTTGTCGGGCAGAATTTTTAACGGGAACGGGAAAAAGACGGGATCCCGTCCCCGTTGGATTTTAAATTCCCGTTCCGGTTCCCGGAAATTTTTTTTACCGGGCTCTAGTTAAAACGACGAAATTTCGGCTAAGAACATGTTTTTTGTGCATAACTCGCAAAAACAAACTATAGAAAAATAGGTAAAACCACTAAAGAAAGGTAGCAGAACTGTTCATTATGATATTATACATATTGGAAGGCAATATAATGCATTAATTCAAGGAATTATGCCACATTTTTAAAAATAAATGGCAAAAAAAAATCGAACAAAATTTTATTTTTATGCCAATGACAATGCCATGGCATTCAAAAGCATTCACATTCATTTACGCCTCACCCCCAAAATAATAAAAATGTTATATTTATCGCTTCTTTTGGTTTTACTATATGCTAATGCAATTGAAAATATGCTTTTGAATTCTAAAAAAGTTTTGAATGCGGCACGATCAGAAAAGGGGAGAATGCTAATGAATGTTGTGATGCCCGGCTCGGGAACAGGTTCGAAAAACGTATTATCAGTTTAATAAACCCAACAAATTGTAGCAGTTGGACTTGTCGATACCGCAATAAGCTATTCAAAAGCGTCCAAATCGGCGGCACCAAAAGACGATGGCGGCAAATTTTGTGGCACCAAATGGAACAAATTGCTCACTGAGCTTGGTGCGGTTGGCGAAATTGGCACTGACAAAATGATCGAAGACAAAAATGTGCCGGATTATGCCAAAATCATTATCCGACAACAGAAGGCAATCATTAAAGCACTTCAAGCATT
The DNA here is from genome assembly GCA_001723225.1 of Globodera ellingtonae. NCBI lineage: Eukaryota > Metazoa > Nematoda > Chromadorea > Rhabditida > Heteroderidae > Globodera > Globodera ellingtonae. The sequence continues at coordinate 1,068,692 of MEIZ01000003.1, read as the reverse complement.
TATGCAACAAGAAGATCAGCCGGAAACTCAGGTAGGAACCGGAATTGAGGGACTTGGTCGGCATTATCGCGCGACGTTGATTTGAAGAAAATTTAATAATTTTTGATCAAAATGTTAAAAATTAGTCAATATACCTTTTGTATTGCTTCGTATTCAAATTTTAGGAAACTCTACCGGTTGTCCGAGTCGAAACCGACCGACCAGAACGTGCGTTACGAAGAAATCAAACTTTGTGAACACGACGCGTTGGGTTACGGTCAATGAAACTTTGGTATTGGATGATTTGTAAAAAGGATTTCTCAAGAAGATTTATTATTTATTGGGTTATTTCTGGTTTTGAGTTTCCACTTTGCATCAACTGATCGTCTTGGTTTAGGTGACTGACTACCCGCCCACACAATGAATGTTTTCTATAATTAAGCATTTTAAAATCAAATCTAAAAATTTTGAACTATCGATAAAGCTTGGGAATTGAGCTAGCAATTTGAATGTTGAACGTGAATCAGTTTTTTTGAGAATGCAACGTTGGGTGAAAAGGTCGTGAATGAAATAAAAGCAGCACCCAAATCTCCCATTTCCAACACTTGGGACTTTTCGTCATTTGTTTATTCACACAATTCTTTCCATTTCAATCACTTCCACGTCTCGGCCCCCAACCAACAAAAATGTCCCAATAATTGTTTATCAAAAATCTCAAAATTCGGACAAAACTCGCCTCGCTTCCATCATTCAGTTGGCCAATTTCGTTTCATTTGATCAGAAATTGAAAAAATTTGTTTAATTCAATTTATGCTTGATTAGTTTTTAGGGATCATTTAAATTCTATTTTCTGAAGCGAGGAACATTTTTCTACCGATCAGCCCACACATTTTCTTTGATTTGCCGAAATTGCGTCAAAGCACAATAAATTTTGTTAAGAAAAAAATTACATTTTGAAAAATTTTAAAATTACCTAATAGCAAAAAGCCATCATAAAGCGGACTTTGATGCGTAATATTTTAATTTTTTTAATCTATGCTTTGCAATTGGAATTAACACACGTCGACGGGAAAGCGGATGGCACGTTTTTGTTAAAAATATATTTTACTAATTTGTTGCAATATACCGTTTGTCATGTTTTTTCTACCCTTTTGCCGCCCATTTCAGATCATTCGAATGGCACAATTGCCAAAGCTGCCGACAGTAAGGAATTGGCGAGAAAATTTTTTGAAATTGACGACTATTTTTTGTTTTTGTAATTTTTTGAGTGAATTGTTTTCTGTTTTTAGAGCCGGTGTACGATGAGGCGGGATTGCGTCTGAAGCTCAACCAAATGGAGCAAACCATGTTTCGACTCGAGAGTAAGGAATATCTTTGAATTGCTCTGGATTAATTAATAAATGATTGGACTTTGGTGTTTCTTGTTTCATTTTTGTTTGGCCATTTCTTATAGTAAAAATAGGCGAAATAATGGTAGCCCCCCGGGCGTGAATCGAACCCACAACCCTCCGCGCGGTGATCAGCTTCACACCTAAGCCATCCGCCCTGACTATGAGGCGTTTTAATCGTAAAACCAGCAGCTGGGAGGGCACTATTTAAATTTATAGTAATTATGACAAAAAATGGCAGGTCTCGGGAACAGAGTTGAATTTTCGTTGCAAAGTTCGGCTGTTGGAAAGGAACAAATGCGTCAGAAAGTGAATCAGATGGAACATGAAATGGAGCAACTGAAGAATCAAAACGTAACATTTTAACTAATGAATTATTAACAATAATAACCCTTTCAGCAAGCAATACGGTCAAAGTTTGTCGAGTTAGAAATGCAACTGACGGCAAATTCGAATTACACGGGCATTGTGGGTGGGCAAGAGGTATTATTGTTTAAAATTAGAGATCGGAATCGAGATTTCGATCGAGAAGCTCAAAAAATTGTGATCAATAAACATTTATTTTGATCGAGAATCTCGTTCGGTCCGATCTCTAGTTCAAATTACAGAGATATTCAAATCATTTGGTCCTTAATTTGGTATGGAAAATAAGGTTAAAGTAATCGTCGGGGACACTTTTTTTTGGCTACATTTACGTTGAGAATTCGGGGGTTTATTTGGGCTTGAATTTAAAAATTCGTAGATATATCCATTTTAAATAAAATATTTTAGTAAAAATGTTTTAATCTTCAGTTGCTTCGAATATTGGCAAAAAATCGGTGGAATTCGGCGGATTGTCACGGCGAACTGTTCCTTTTTAGACCAAATTTGTTAAAAGCTGTATGTCTGGGAAATGAAACTTGTGAGTAATTAAATAAAAAAAGAATTAAATAATTATTTTTTAACAAAAAATGTTTTTCAGATCCGCGCACTGTCCGAGCGGAATTTAAGCCGCTACAAAATTTGGAGATTGTTTACTATGAAGTGAACATTGTCTTGAAACAAAAAGGGAATGACGCCCAGTAAATAAAATTACTTTTTTCCTAAATTGTTTTTTTATGTTTTATATAATTAACAATTTAATTAATTTTATTTTAAAAAGATTTATTTAGCCGTTCTTTATAATTTTAAGAAATGAAATTGATTCGATTGGCGTTGGGTTTGCATCCAAATCGATGCCATTGGACAGCCGGGTTGGGTCGCACAAGAACACTTATGGCTACTTCAACAATGGCAAAATGTATGGTCACAACACCAGCAATTCCGCCGCAACAAATGCCAATGCCAAATTCGCGACCGATGACGTCATCGGCTGCGGCGTCAATTTGACGAGCAAAGAGATCTTTTACACAAAGAACGGAGTGCGATTGGGTGAGTCGATTTGGGGTACGGAAAATGGGAAAGTCCCGGGCCTAATTTTGTCGGATTGCAACATCCGGACGGTTATTTTTTAATTGTTTGCCCGGAGGGTATTTCGAAAGGGTTCAAGACGTACCTGACATTAAAAACAGTGTTTTAGCCACCACCAATTCGTACGTCCTCACAACGGACGGTTTGTATCCGGCTTGCGAGTTATGCACAAAAAACATGTTCTTAGCCGAAATTTCGTCGTTTTAACTAGAGCCCGGTAAAAAAAATTTCCGGGAACCGGAACGGGAATTTAAAATCCAACGGGGACGGGATCCCGTCTTTTTCCCGTTCCCGTTAAAAATTCTGCCCGACAAAAAAAAGACGGGAACGGGAATACCGTACATTTCCCGCGGGAATCCCGTTCCCGCCGGTCTCTAGTTTTAACTCATCTATTCGAACCTAAAAAAAACACAACTGATTTTGGGATTTTCGCACCAATCTTCAAAATACCCAAAAAAGCAGCATCATCAGGAGCTTCCAAAAAAACACCAAAAAAAGATGATAAAACCTCAAATCTGGGAACCCTGATTACATTTTAAAACAATTTCAATGAAATATTAATCTAAATATGCTTACAGGGTCCAAAGTTTAGTCATAAAATGTTTCATTTAACAAATATTTAAAAAACATCTTTAGCCATAATAAACTCGGCCTTAATCGATTAACATTGAATATTAATAAAAAAAAAAGTGTAATTATTTATGTAATTGATTAATGGCTCGTTTAATCAGTGTTTACATTATTTATTAGTTTAAAACTCAGCGTTAAGAAAATTTATTCTACACTATAATATCATAATGAAAATTGCCGGCAACGTTTTTAAAATAATTTTAATTTTATTAATCAACAATTATTTTACAAAAGTCTATTTGGCGACCAATTATGAATGGGATTCAAGCAGTTCGGCCAACAATGTTCGTGTTTTTGCCCGCCTCCTTATGGATGTACACAAAAATCATGAATATGACGAAAATGTAGCGAATGAAGAATTATTATTTTTTTACTGTACTTTTGTGAATTATGCAAGGCAACTTGCCACCGATCGCATTGTCCTTGCCGATGATCAGTTTTGGAGCTCAAATGACGTCACTTTTAGCATCAATCAATATCAATCAGATCATATGTGGTATGGTAACAGAATTCTGTATGACGCCATATCGGCGACATTCAATGAAAATATTTTGAATGCCAAACGTCCAATGCCGGAAGCAGTTTTACACCAAATTCTGCGGCTGACCTTCTCTTTTGCTGCGCGGATTTACACTCGTTTAGCTGTAAAGGGGAAAATTGAAACACTTTTACTTGCTTATAAGTATTTGAATGCCATCAATGACGAAAACAATGCGCTTGGGTATACTGTAGTTATAAAATTAAAAAAGAAATTTGTATATTATTAAAAATTTTAAGAATATTTCCATATCGCTTTATTGAAATTTGGCGACCATTTTGTTTGACTGAATTTTGTTTGGGGAACTTTGGAACAGAAGCTTATGCGCTTGAACAAATGCATTATATAGGTAAGTCTGGCATTGTGAATAGCGCAAAATAATCAATTTTAACATTAACTAAAAATAATTTTTCTCAGTGCTTTACAGTTTATTTAAAATTTTGCAGAAAATTTCAAATTTTTGTTGGCACTCTCTGCACATTCATTGACTGTTTATGAAATTTACAAAATGCTCAATATAATATTCAACATTGCTAACAAAAAAAACATTTTGTCTGCAATTGGACCACCGCCAGCCGTTTACATTTTCATAAAGCAGTTTTTAAACGAAAAAAAGAGTGCCGAAAAAGCGTTGTTAACCCCTGACGAAATTGGCATTATGCTCGATGAGTTTGGATGCCAATTGTATTGGCGATTCAGATACAATCATTTTGATGCTGTACGCGAAAAAGATAATTTGATTTCCTTACAGAGAAAGTGCAGTAACATTAATATGGACGTCGAAAGGTTGTTTTATTCATAACTCGATGTGTTCAAATTGAAAACTAAAAGAAAGGGCGAATTTTAGGGCTCTTAAAGTCAGTCTCGAACAGGGGTGGGCGAAGCTCGGATCACTACCCGAAGCCGAAGCTCGAAACAGAGCTCTTTTTTCGATCGCTCAAAGCCAAAAGACCCGAAGTTTCGCGAAGCTCGAAGCCGGAGTTTTTTTTTACATTTCCTAAAGGAATTTGGAAACGGAAATTCGGACCCTCAAAAAATTTCGGATTCCAAGCCAAAATCCACCCGAGTAGGGACGGAAATGAAATTTTAGAATTTTAAGAAATTCAGTGGGTGGCGCCAATAGGTACCGCAGAATTTGAATTTTGACTCGAATTGTTAAAAAAACTTGATTTTCAAAACTTTATAATATTGCGATTTTTTGAAGTGATCAGTAGGGCCCGGATTTTCATGTTTTTACATAAAGAGTTTGACGAGAGAAGCCCAGAAAAGCATTCGAGTGCTCACCTAAAAGAAATTCGGACTTATAACTTTCTCCAACCTAAACCGATTAGGTCGAACATAATACCAAATGAACTTCAAGGAATAGAATCTATCTCTTAAAAGAATCTAATTGATTGACAAAAAAGGAAAAAGTTATTGCCAGAAAACCTCAAAAAAGGGCATTTTTTGATTTTTAACTTTTTGGCCATAACTTTTTTAAACATTGTCCAATCGCAAAACGTTACTTAATGATAACTAATTCATTGAGAGTTTATTTGGTATTATGTTCGACCTAATCGGTTGAGGTCAATGAATGTTAAAGCCCAAATTCATTTTGGTGGCCAATTTTCCGTATACCTAGTTAGGGTTTTGGTTTCGGGTATTGGTCAATTTTAGGTCTCGAGTAACCTCACTGAATTGACGATTCTTTTTATTTTATAATTTAAAACTAATCATTTAGCGAAGGATTTTATGCATTGCGTGAGAAGGTATTCGGTGAAAATTTGTCGAATTATGCATATGCAATAAGAATTGAATACGATCAGTGCAAAGGCAATTTTTTTTGTTTTAAAATGATATGATTAATATAATTTTAACAATAGAAATTTGGTTTGTTTATGTTTAAAATATAATTTTAATCTTTTTAAATCACACAACTTTTTTAAGTATTAGTTCAAATTGCCAACGATTTAAAAAGTCTTTATTATTTTGAATTAAATTCGGAAACGAGCAATTGCCGTCAGGCAATTGATGCTTTAAGGGGAGAATTATACGCGGAATTACACAAAATTCTGAACGAATTGGAAGATACAGAAAACATTGAAAWTTTGGAAATTATCCCAAAACAATCCGACGAATATTTAAAGATTTTGAATAAAATCATCGATGAATACATTTCTTCACTCCATTGTAAATGGAATTTGGAAGAATTTGCGCCTAATATTCCAAAATTTGGCCAAATTTTATTCCAAACGCTTTTCCATGAAGCTTCTGGGCAAGTTCATTATGCTGGACAAGCTCAATTAATGGCCTTTCCCGTAGCGATGGCCGAACACTTTTTGGCCCGTCTCCACACGCTAATGGAAATGTAAGCGCCTCCCCCCGGGGCGAGACGGGGATGCCGTCGATTCCCAGTTACGCAGCCATCCGGTTTCTGATTGGTTGAATTCCAATGTTTTGAAAGCATATTAGAATAATAGCATCCCAATTTTGATTTCGGCGTTTTTCCTTTAGAGATGGGATGTTCGAGACTCAAAATTATCGAGACTCGAGAACCGAGACTTGACCCTAAGGCTCTTGAACATCTCTAAGTCCTATTATGGATTCCAACTATTGGACTATCCTTCAGTGGCAGGAAAAATGCCAGAAAAAACTTTGCCCACCCAAGAAATTTTTGTAGAAAATCGAAATATTTATTTAGGAGGAAAATATCAATTTGTGAAATTGGAATGAATTTGGATTTTGTTAAAACACTACAGAACATTCTGTCAACTGAACAACTCGACTTTTTACCGCGAACGAAAGGAATTCCAACGAAAGTGAATTCACAACTTTTTAAATTGCTTTTGTCCTTGGCAATTCGTCTATCGGTACAATTTGAACATGAAGATTTGGCGGGAGACTATTTGAACACTTTCATATTCGCCTACCAATGCATTACGGTTCCAGAGAATATTTTAGAGGAGCATTGGTATTTATAACAACATTTTTAATTTGAAATTTGTATATTTCAGCTTTTTGAAAACTCAAATCACCAAATTGGACCAACGCATTGAAGCAAAAATTCCAATTTGGAATAGAGACTTTTTGATTTACTACTCAAATGAGCAGTTGGAGACTATAAAAATCAAAAGTGCGCGGGAATTGGACTTTACTTTATTCGTATTTTGGCCAATTCGTTTTTTATGTATTATAAGTATAGACACTCTAACCTTCTAAGTGTCTGCGCTCTTTCTATTTTGTATTCGTTTATATAGACAAAAAACGAATTGATTAAAAACGAACAAAAAAATATTGGATTTTTATCCTTAATTTAATTTGTTTTAATCGGGCTTTTTATAGGAAATTTTGAATTTTTGCTTTCGTTATCCAATCATTCGACGACAATTTACGATGTTTTAAAAATGGTGCAAATTCTTAGCGAAATGAACGCTAATCAAATTTGGATTAGCCCAACGGACCCAAAAACATTTTTATTCCTCATAAATTATTTGGAAATTGTTGAAAAACCAATTGAAAGAATTCAAATTTCAATTGGAAACAAATTTTGTTTATTTACATATTTTGTCGAAGATTTATTGGAGCAAATTGAGGCGGAAAATGAAAATTTTCTAAACGATGAATTTATTGGCATGTTAATTGGACATTTGAGTCAATTAAAACAGAAATTATGCGAACAAAAACCGTGAGTTAAATGAATTAATAAAATAAATTCATAATAATTTTTGGGAATTTATTAAGGAAAAAAGGCGAAATAAACAAATATTTTGGTGAAAATTTGCTAAGCTACGCAAAGGCAATAAAAGTAAATTCCAATGTTAGAGAAGGTAACATTTTATATTATAAAATTTTAAATATTAAATATTTAATTTAATTTTTCAGATTTGCATCAAATTATTCGCGTTTTAATTGGAAAAGTGAAGGAAATGGTGCAAAAAATGGAATGGAATTACGCCAATTTGAAATATGAGCAAATGCTCGAATGGACCCTTCTCAAAATCGTTCTCAACAAAATCGGACTTTGCGGCCAATGGAAACAAATCGAAAAATTGCGGGGCCAATGGGCGGCGTCGTTTAATCAAAAATATTTTGCCGAAAGTTGCGGCGAATCGACGCCAAATTTTGAAGAATTTATGCAAAAACTTGTGGACAATTTGGAAAAGATTGACAAAATGCTTTAAAAGGAAGTGATCTTGGAAGAAATAAATAGTGTTATTTTTAATGAAATTAGAGGAAATATACTAAAATGTAAAAATTTTCCGAATTTAATAAAAATTTTCCCATAACGCCTATTATTATCTACGAAGGCGTCCCCTCTAAAAAATTTGTTTCGCTTAATAAAAACATTGAAAACCGTTTAAATTAACTTTTGTAGCTATCATAAGCAAAACGTTCATTGCTTTTTTTGCTAACCCAATGACCGTTTCGTGATTGAGCCCAACGTTTAAAATTGTATCAAGCATACCAGGCATGGAATCAATACTGCCCGAACGTATAGAGACTAACAATGGATGGTTGAAATAAATATGGATAGCTGAACATATTGAAATTATAGGCTTCAAAAAATATGTGCCATTTTAAAGATATGAGGCATATTCTGTTTGCTGTTTCCGTCCAATGAACCCACCAATGTTCAGCATTTAGCAATTGCATCGTTTCGCTTTGATTTTTTCCCCCATTAATTTTTCTGCATCATTGGGGCAAACCGAATTTAAATTTTCCATTTAGTAATTAATTACCGTCGCGCAGAAAACCCCGTGCGCATGTGCCAAAGAACGATAATTGATGAATGGGCTAGGAGGATCGCGCGCGGCACTCTCCCAAGGGACTGTGCCGCGGCACTGTCCTAGAATTGGAGGGAGGGGGGGATTTATTGAAGCTTATTCAGAAAGAATTAAATTTCCAGAATTTGTTTTTGTTTAATTTTTTTAAATAATTAAAAAAACTTTCATTTTCACACAGCGATGGATAAGGTATGTATCGCACTTTTATTATTTTTGGGTAGGTTGGTGCTTTTAAGCTATAAGAATTTTAAAAATACAAAAGATTTTCAAAAAAGTGACAAAAATAAAATGAATTGTTTAATCATCGAAATATAAATTTAAGAGCAGTTTTCCTATTAAGTTTTCCGCGATTTTATTAGATTAGTATTATTACGTATTAGCTAATAATTACGAAGGAATTGTTTTGCGTGAAAATGGCGGGGGATAATTCAATTTTCTGAATTTTATTCCATCACACATAACCAACCAACACGAGCCGCCACCACAACACAATTAATGAAGTGAAAATTAAGGTTACACGCTATAGCTGGCATTGAAATAAAGTTCATTTTGATTAATATTAATTGTTTTGAGATTAACTTTTATATATTAAACAGATTTATATGCTCCAAAAAGGCCAAAATAGGTCATAATTTGCAAGCAAATATGCCCGAAAAATGGCAATTTTAGTGTACTAATTTGCTTAATACTCATTTTTTTCTTCTTGTTGATTTATGATTTTTTTAAACGGCCAAAAATCAATTTTTTGGGTGTATTTTTACCGGATTTTTTAAAAGGCTTTTTTGCGAATTGTTTATTACGAGAAAAGCCCAAAAATAGGATTCATTTTAAAAAAATAATAATTTGGATTATGACGAGTCAATATAAATTCGGTCCCCATTTTATTACTCTTGTCTCCCAACTTTAAAAGCTAACACAATGCCAAAAACCATTTTACGAAAGTTTGCGTGCCATTGTAAAATATATTTAAGTAGAACCACTTCACCGTTTCCTTTGTCAAATTTTTGCCAATTGGCTCTAAGGAAAACATTTTTTTTTGTTTCTTTTGCCGCCAATGCCCCAATTTCTCGTTTCGTAAAAATTTTGCATTGTTTGTTCGGGCTGGTAAATAAAAAACGTTGTCGGGCACACAGAGTCGGGCCAAATTTGGCAAACTTTGTACTTTGTCCGTACAAAGATTTGGCCGTGGCACACATATAATTATTTGAACAATTCAACCGGAAATTTTTTGTTCGAATTCGGGTTCGACATTTTAATCATAATTAGTGTTTCTCAATCTCAATTGCCTCCAAATAGTTTTATATTTTTTTTAATTTTCCTGCCATGATTTTGCTTACAAATATTATACAAAAAAGAATTAGGAGAAACATTTTTCAGACAATTTCACACATTGGCACGGCGCCCACCGTTCAATTGAAAGCCGACGACACTGACTGACACTAAATTATGGTCGTAATGGACAGCTTCTACATCACATTGATTGAATATGTGCTGCTGCTCCTTTTTTGCGCTATTTCCACGGCAATTGCCGCATTCGCACTGTTTTTGCTGTACAGACTGAACAGACATCGCAATTTTAATGCGGCTCCGTCATTGATCGGTGCGCGAGTTAACCAACCAGTTTATTAAATTCCTGATGGCCCAGTTAAAAGTTTTTTTGGCAAACCTAATAATTCCAAATCCGGATTTGCTACATTATCCAAAATGTCTGATCGCGCGAATCAATCACGACAACCCAAGAGTCAAAACATTTTTGATTCAACTTTGGGCACCAAAATTTCAGTCTATCTCTCCTCCCTCGGCGTGTGCTGTGCCGCACTGACCGTCCAGTACACGCTGCTCACTCTGTCCAGCGTGTTCGGCAGCCAGTCCTTGACCAGCTCGCTGTCGCCGACCCAGTACATCTTCTGGACCGGCCTCGTCCCCGGCTCGCTGATCCCGGCCACGCCAATTTGCGTGTTCTTCCTTTCCATTGACCGACTGCTGATCATTCTGAAGCCGTCAATATACAACAGTCGACGACGGATCAAACAAATTCTGGCTGCATTCAGCCTGATCAGTGTGGTCGTGCTGTTTGGCATGAGTTTTGGCGTCAATTTGGCCCAACGCCCCAGAACGGAGCATCCGGGTACCAAACCAACGAACGCAAATTTTTACTAATTGAAACAAACCAATCCGTTCAGAATGCATTTCCTTTGGTTGCCTCACATCCGACGCTTCCCGTTTGATCTACGCCGTCAATCGTTTGGCGGTCGCGTTGCCAAACTTTTTGGCCGGCACCGCTTTTTTGGCCGCCCTTTTTGCCTTCCGGCGCCGATTGGAGAGACTCAACAGGACAAACATCAACAGTACAGTTGGATCGTCGTCCAATTTGACAACAAAAACAGCGATGGTCAACACGGACTCACGGAAAATGGTAAAATATTATAGTTTTAATTTAAATTAGCTATATATATAAAATATGGCGTATTTGCTCAAATAGAGCCCCCGGGGCGCTCTATTTCTCATTTATTTTTTGTCCATTTGTACATTAAAATTCCTTATTTCAGAGCGACCGTCTGACTTTACATTGCGTTTTGTTTGAATTTCTGCTCGATTTGCTGCCAAATTTTATCAACCTCATTCTGACTGCCGTAATTTCCAAATAAATAATTAATTTAAAATTAAATAAATATTACAGTAGCAAGGGATGTTTGAGGGTCTCAAGTCTCGGCAAATTGTTAATCTCGAGCATCCCTACTTATATAACCCAAATAAAGGCTCTCAATAAGATAAATAAATAAAAAACACGACACTTTGTTGCCTTTTAAACAATTTAAACAAATTAGAAATCTTTAAAATGTTAGGAAAAATAAAAAAATTGTTAACAATTATTATAATGGATATAATAAAACTACAGTACATATTTCTTCTCCCTATTACAGTTTGATTTCAACATTTCCGTTTATGTGGGCGCTTTTCGTTCAATGACTTATGCCGCGTGCGCGTTCTGCTCCGTGTTAGCGCACACAACAATTTTGTGGAGCATTTTTAAGTCAAGTGAGCGGCACAATGAATGAACATTATTTTTTATTCATTTTAATATATATAAATATTTAAATATTTGCTGCTTTTTTAGATATTATCTCAATGTCGGTTCATAAAAGCGTTCGCGGAGAGCATTTGACGAACGTCAGGACGAAAGCGCCGCCGTTCAGAAGCAATGCAGGCGGAGGCCGGAATGGCATAAATGCCAATGGTACTCTTTGTTCTTCTGCAAACAAAGAACGAATTCGGATTGTTCCGGTCGAAGGTGCCGTCCGCAAATGGTCTGGGTGAAACTGCAGCGGCAAATATATATAAATTTAAACATTTTTATTAGAATTGTCACGAAATAAAAAACATTGAATAAAGAATCCACTCGGTCCCTAATGACGAATATGAACTTTTTTTTGGCGGAAACCAACCATTATGAAGTACGTTTTATGCCTTGACAATAAGTGACACTCAGCAAATTGTACCTTTTTGTTTGAAATTCTTGGAATGCCGCCTACGCAATAATATTTAATTGTACCCCGAAAATTTTGCCGAGATTTTTTTGTCCCCAAACCCTGAAAATCTCGACTCCGACGTCTCCAAATGATCAGCTGTGCTCATCTGCAGAGGAATGGATTTTTGCGTTAATCTCCCGTCATTAAAACGCTGCGTTAAATTGCATTTTCACAAAATTTCGNCTGTCTCTTATACACATCTAGATGTGTATAAGAGACAGGATCTCCCCCAATTCCCATCAACAATTGGTTTTTTCTTCTCTTCCGAAATTTCACATTTTCCGGGATCGATCAATTTTCCGCCCATAGATGTGTATAAGAGACAGCCCCAATCCAATCCATCCATTTCATTCATTCTTCCCGCGCTCGGATCTCCCCCAATTCCCATCAACAATTGGTTTTTTCTTCTCTTCCGAAATTTCACATTTTCCGGGATCGATCAATTTTCCGCCCAAAAATGATTGGAAAGAGACAACAAATATGTTGTTGTGCTCGTTCTTTTTTGATCTTTTAGTGGATTTTAAATGTATTTTCGATTATATTTATAATTAAAAATAAACAACAGGCAATTTAACATAACTCTTTCTATCACCTCTGTCCCATCCCCGCGCATTGGTTGTGCTTTAAATTGTAAAAAAAGACAACACTTTCAAAAACTACCGTATTCATGCTTAAAAAATGACTGTACTTTCAAACTGATCGCGCGCATTATAAAAAACAAATAAATTGACCTTCAATAAGTGACCTAATTTCCTTAGACGCCAATTATCATTAAACGGGGGAGGGGTTTTATTTCTTTTCGGATCAAATCTTCCAGCTCAAAAAGACAACCGATCACACTAATTTTTAGCTGATCACTCCTCATTCACTTATTTTCCCTTCAGCGATTTACCCGAAAAGAAAATATAAATTTGCATCACTTATGACGAACATTGACCGACAAGGCACTCCAATTCCCAACAAAAGGTTCAAAAATTACAAAAAATATTTAGAATTTTTAGGGTCAAATTTATGAAATTTTTGGTCATGTAAAAAAAATTTTGAAAAATTATAAAATCCTTAAAAGGAAAAGGGCACAACTTTTTTTTTTAATTTCTGATCAGGATTTCATAAAGGCTTTTGGGTCTCCATTTTCTGGACTAAAATTCAGGGGAAAACACAAAATTCTTCTCTCTATTCGAAGGACCTAAAAGCCTTCATTTTTATGCTGCAGGCGATTGCCCAATGAGCTTTTGGCCGAATTGTGCCGTTCGGTGAGGCCTCTGTTGGGCATTTGGGATGATCGCCGACCCCCCGCGGCGTCACCGCGTCGCACCTCCAACACTTTGCTCGTTTCTTTCTCAATGTACGCCTATTTAAGGCACAAATTTTCTACGAGGAAAGGTTAAAAAGTTCAATTTGTTAGTCAAATATTTATTTGAATCAATCAAATTTTTAGCCCTTGAAATTGAGAAACTGGAAAAATGTTGTCGAATTTGTGATCAAAAAGCCTGGGCTTTGTGCCATGTTGGACCAAATAAGATTTGCATTGGTTGCAAGGTCAAAATCACTTGGATTATCAAAATTATAATTTAAAATTATTAAAAAAATTATTTGTGAAATAAATTGTTATTATATAATAATTATATATGGATAATTATTATTTTAAAATCAAATTTCAGTGTTTCTTTTTGCGTTGCGTGCGTGATGACAAATTTGCGGACAGTTTTGTGTGCGCGTGTAGTGCACGCCAAAGTGACGTGCCGCAAATGTGCAAGTCGTGCAGGCTGAAGAAATGCGTGCAGATTGGACTGTCGCCGGCAACGATTGCTGTGAACAGCAACAAACGGCAGAAAATGGCGGCATGACGAGGGGAGACGGACGGGCGTGGCGGTTCAAACGATTAAGCCGAACAAATTATTTTGACCGCTGCTGGGGGGGGGGGAGCAGTGCAAAAAATGAGAGGAAACTTTTTGTTTTGCAAATTGATTTTGAAAGCGCTTAATGATTTGAGTTATTAGAGCAATTAAATATAAAAATTAAGCGCTTTGAGAATATGGCAAAGACCGTGAATTTGTTGTTATAAGCATTTTTTTCTAATTGAATCGCTTTCAAAAATGGTACTTTCCTGTTATGAGGCCACACCCAAAATCTATGTGAATTTCTCTGGCGTGAAGGCTGCAAACATCGAGAAGCGGATCCATTTGGCGAAATTTTATCTGCAATTGTTGCATTTATGCCCCCTCACTAGTGTTACGCGCGCCTTGTCAAATTTGCGCGCCCTTTTGTTGATTTTTTAAAATTTTTGGGTGTGGCCTCATAACGGGAAAGTACCCCGAAAATATATCCGCTGGATTCCACCATCTTTATTTTGTATTATTATTATTATTTTGGCACAAAAGATTGTAATCGTGTGCAATTCAATTTCAATCTTTTTTTTATCAAAACATCCCCCTCCCTTTTCTTGTCAAATTGATTAGTGCAAGACAAGTTCAAATAAACGAATTAAATAAATATTGCACATTTAACTAAAAATTGACAAAAAGTTACCTCCCCCCTAGAGGCCAGCACAATATCTGTTTGAAATCATTTTAAATATGTTTAAAAACAAAAAACGCAAATGCCGCAGTAAACACACCGCGTCTTACGTCGACTGATCAACTTAAGACGCGGGCCTGGAAATAAACGGACGGCATCAAATAAACGGTTTTGCCGCTGCGCGAGCTCTTCGAGTCTCGGCAAATTTTGTGTCTCGAGCATCAATCAAAAACTTGCAGTATCGCGAAAAATAATATTCTTGCATAAAGTCAAAATTTTTATAAAGTTGGCAAAAACCAAAACAAAATCCGCTCCTTTGTATCAATAATATTGGTCAAACTTTACAGCAACAAAATACGGTTCGTATCAATCCCAAAAACTCCGTCCCCCCATCAAATGTTGCGTATAAAATAATAACTGTTCCATCAGTTGACGATTGGGTCACCCCAGCTGCAGTCTTCCTCAATTTTCAGGTTATATTTGCTGCCCCCGTTGCGATATTCCGAGGTGACCACACGAAACCATCCTGAAAATGAATTAATAATTTTACATTTTAACAAATTTGATGACTGTAAAGTAAAACATAATTTGATGTAAAATGTGCCAATAAAATTGCCTCTGCTTTGGACTGACTCAAAAGAAATGAAAATTTCGCTTCTTTTTCAGTTTATAGCAAAATTTGGGAGAAGCCTAAAAAGTAATTTCGATTGGCACTGCCTCCTGCCCATAACAAATTAGCAGTCTCGAGCTTTAATTTATTGGCCATCGTCACCTTGTTCACCCCACGCGGTGCCCCAACTGTTGCGTCCAATCCAGTACGGCACGCCCGATGCCACATCTTTGCCCCACCCGACAACCTTTGAATTTTTATAAATTTGGCAAAAATAAGAAAAAAGTTCAAATTAAAAGTTTCGAATAAAAGGCCACTTACACTGATTACATGATTGATCTCCTTAAAAAATGTTTAAAATTAACATTTTATATTCAATAAATGCCTCGTTCGTTTTCTCTTTGTAAATGCCGCCCGAATAATTGTCAAACTTCGGCGTCGATGCCACCCCGCAAGCGATGGGCCCGTGATGGTAAATTTCGGCCCTCAAATTTAATTTTATGTAAAATTATTTTATAATAAATGAGCTGAAACAGAAATTTTCTGAATTTTTTGTTTACTTCATTTTTTGGATTCCATTCACTGCACCAAAATCGCCCACTTTGTACAAAGTGTAGTTTTGGACCGTGAAACATTTGTCGGGCCAACACGAACCACAACGGTTGTACGGATCGCATTCTGTGCCATTGGGAAATGAGGATTTAAAATTTTTTTTTAATATTTCTTATTTATTGAAAAGTTTTTTTTCTTTCTTTTTTTGTTGTTACAGGCAAGTTGCGACCTAACCCAAAAATAGCACGATAGAATTTAGGTAAGTATTTATCATTAAAAAAGCTTTAATTCAATTTTTAAAAAATGCCAAAAATTTAAAACAAGAAAAATTGATGTTTTTGTAATTTGTGGAATTGTTTTAAAATGATTTAAAACTAATACAAATTCAATTCAATTCAATAATTTTAATTTGAATAAAAATAAATAAATAAAATATATATTTTATTTATGCTCACTTCCATCCCGTGCCTGGTAGTTGTTGCACGTCTCGTGCGGAATGCCATTTTTGTGTGCGTATTCGAACACTTTGTCCGACGTGCCGCCCTCGCAGGAGCCGGCCCCGCTGCAGTCGATCACTTCTTGTACGGACAAATAGGCGGACGGCCAGGCATTCTTGCGCTTGATGTTAATCCGATCGGCCAACGACGAAGTGGCGCCCATCGCCCAACACGAGCCGCAATCTTTGCAAGACAACAATTATTAAATATATTGATCAGAACTTTGCAAGCCCTCCAATTTACTGATCGAAATCAGCAAAACAATTACTTAATTACTAATCGGAACTTGTGTTGATCGGATCTACTCAGAATAGAGTAGGACAGGACAGTTTTTGGGACTGAATTTGGCCCGGTTTTATCAAAATTCCTTCAAAACTCATTAATGGTCCCGGTTATAAAGCTTTATCTTTGTTTATTTTGTCTATTAGTACCGTTTTTTGACGGTACTTTTTTAGTCCTGGTGCCAGTCTTTCCCAAAATCCTGGAGCCGTCCTACCCAAATTGAGAATCAAAATTTGTTGAGATTTCGCCGAAAAATTTGCTCACATTGTGGAATGTGCTGGTTGCGATCAATGGACGCGTAGTTGACCCCGTTGACATTGCGCCAATCCAACACCTCGGGCAACTCGTCGTACAAATAGTCATCGAACTCGTAGAGACGCATCGAAGTTCTAAAAGTGATGATATTCAAGGGTATAATAATAATAATAATTGATCATTAAAATTAAATAAATGCAAAGCCTAGGATCGCAATTGTCGATTAGTCATTTTCTGGCAAAATATTTCAAGCAAATTTGCCGGATTTTTTTAGACTCTCTTTTTAAGCCCACCATTCTTGCCAACTTTTTACATTTCCGACATTACAGAACTGGCATCCTTCACAAAACAGCAAGCATATCGTCATTTTCCGCAATATTTCTATTTTGAGTGATCACCAGAAGCAGCAGCAACCTGTCGGACGGGGGGACCAACCGCCCGCCCTTTGATTGGTTGGGGGCTGTCTCTTATACACATCTAGATGTGTATAAGAGACAGGTCCGAAGTGTTTCAAAGAAAAGCTCTGCTGATTTTTGTCCATTTCCATTTACATAATCGGAAACACTTCCCCCGGAAAAGAGCACATTCTCGCAATTGAAAGCACATCGAAATGGTAAAGCCATCGCTGTTTTTCGCTTTTTTGCCAATTTTTTCGCTTCACCTGCTACTCGGCAATGCCAATGTCACCCGTTCAAATTTGGTTAGTGCAGTAATATAAAAGTTTATAATTTCCATTTTTTAAATTGCGCTAAAAATTAGCCAACTATCAGATCATTTTTTAATAGTCCAAGCCGACAGATCAGATCATTTGGAAGCGATTGATTGATTAGAGAGAGAATCCAAAATGCCTCATCAATTCTTTTAAAAGAAATTGGAACGCTTTTCAATCCAACTGGCTGATCCCCAGTGATTTCAGTAGCTCAGAACAGAAAGCAAAAAATCGTTAGACCCAAAATAACTTTCGATCATTATTTTTAGACCAATCCGTCGGTGCCAAGTTCGACTCGTTCCAAGCGTGACTTTCAACCATCCAGCAACTCTGTTCAGCCCTGCGGCTGTTTGTCCAAATACACGCCGATAAACTGTCGCTGTACCACTGCTTCCGGCAACAATGACGAATTGTTGTGCCGTTGTGACCGCGCAATGGTCCCCACAAACAAGTTAGGCATTTTTTGTCCCTTTTCCATCAGCAGAAGCCTTTTGTCCACTTTTCAATTATTGCTTTTGGCACCGTGCCGTTTTGGTTTAGTTTTGGTGCAAATATTTTTTTTAAAAGGGAGGACGGCAGCAGAGGGGGCGCATTATCGGCGGCACAATGCGGTGGAAATTGTCAAATGCCCGCGGGGGAATCGAATCGACAGCAGCAGCAGACGGGAGCTCAACACGGGTTTGGCACTTATAGCTATGGTGGACCGGCGCCGATTCATTCCGCGTGCCATCCGGTAGGTGGAAGGACCTCGAGTAGAGTTTCTGATAATTTGGCATTTTAAATGAAAATTTTAAAATTACGGGGCGAAAAAAATTGCAAATTTCCTATTTTCAAGACAAATTGAAATGTTTAAATTGGCAGTCTCTAAATAATGGTTAAGACGAATTTCAGGAATATTATGCTTTTTACAGATCTGCCACAAATCGTGCACAAGCTCGTGCGTTGCAAGTCGAACAACTGACCAAAACAACTTTAGCGGCTTTCCCCAATCCACGCCTCCGCTGAACGAGTTGCAGCATTCCCAGCAACACAACCAACCGTCGACAATGGTGGAAAATAATCAAGCATCAAACAACAATAACAACAATTGCTTCCCGTCACAATGCAGGGCAAATTGCCTGCGGGCATGTGCCCGAATTTTTGAAGGGCAACAGCAGCAACAAAACCGGGAGTCCTTTGGTGCCGCAATTTTTGGCATTTTAAAAAACGCAAAAAATTTTTAAGTGCCGACCAACGGCATTGACAACAACGATGTTGACCCTCATTACCAAGTGGAAACAAGGCAAAACAAACAGAGTCCGGACTATGCGTCGGGCAGAAACGGCGGTGCCAACAACGGATGCCAATGCTCACCGGCAACCGTGTGCGAGTGCCAAGAGTAAGGAGTTTTTTGAGCATCAAATGTGAAATGTTTTTTTTCAAGAACCTGCTACCCAGTTTGCATCGACACGTGCGAGTCCAACTGTCTTCAGCAACAGTCCCAGCAAACGCCTGCAAACCAGCGAGCTCGATGCGCGCAGTTTTGTCACTTGGAATGCCAACATGACTGTGCCGTCGAACAACAACAACAGCGAATCCCAACACAAAAAGCCATCGAAGCTATGGAAACTGTCAACAACAATAACAACAACAACTGGCAATCTAATAATAGAATGAACACCGGCACACAAATTGGTCTGCTTTAATGTTTTTAAACGGCTTTTTTATTCAATTTCCTAAAATTTTAGGCAATCCCATTGTGGTTTGTGCCCAAAAATGTCCAAGATCATGTGAGCAAGCTTGTCAAAATGCACAAAATGGTGAACCGAACAACAACTGCGTGCCCGCATGCATTGGCCTGTGCGCACAGGTCGTCCAAACAATAAATTAAATTAAAAAGAATTTTTTAAGTCTTGTGCACGTGGCATCCAATTTGATGCCGCCGGCTTAACCCAACAAATGGCAGTGCCAATGCCAACAATGGCATTGGACCTTGTCGGTCCTGCACAACAATTGCAGAACAGAAGCAACAACAACGGCGGCGAGTTCGAGCAGCACCATCAGCAGATGAACGATTGGGAAATTGGCGACAGTCCACAAATGCTGCCAAATTTTGGCCAAAACGACGGGCCAAACATGGCGGTGATTGGCAACAACGACACGCCACCCTCAACAACAACAACAACAGCAGCAACAATAATACCCCAGGCGATGGAGGACATTCGTCAAGAGCAAGCAGTACCTCCAACAACAGAAATGAAACCATGCGCACCGTTGTGCCAACCCGAGTGTCGTCCGGAGTGCAATAAACGCTACATGGAAGGTTAGAAACGTTTTTTCTAAAATAATTTTACCAATTCCTAGATTTTTGCATTTTTATTATAAATTGTATGCTTTTGGGTCATTTTCCAGCGTATTTTGTTTTTTCAATTTCTAATACAAATAATAAAAGTGAAATTGATGAATGTTTAAAGAACGGCCTGGCATGGAAAGAAGCCAACAACAGCAACAGCAATACGGACAAATGGTAATGAGCAACAATGGCATTATCAGCAGAGGAGAAAATGGTGGAAAAAGCGGGGACGGCGGGGAGCTGATGCGGCAGAATCAAAACGGTCAACAACAACCGCCGCCAAAGCAACAACGGTCCGCACCGCAATCATCATTCTTCCCACCGCACATCATTCTGGACGAGGGACTACTCACTGCAGCAGCTGTGGCACCACCAGCAAATGACGACGAGTCAAATGTCACGACAAACGGTCCACCAACAACAAATAATGACGACAACAAGCAACAGTCGGACAAAATGTCTTGGTTAAGACCGCAGAATGAAACCGGCGGTTGGGACAGGTAACAAACAAACCCATGGATTTATAAAAAAAACTGAGGCTGGTGGAATATTTAGGAATGGCGCCAAGCCGCCGTATCAACAGAACCTGACCAAACTTGGTGGGGCACGTGAAAAGCACCAGCAGCAGCGGCAAATCATCAAAGACCAACAGCAGGAGCAGCAACGGCAAAAAGTGCCACAAAAAGGAGGAGGAAAGCAGCGAGCGGTGCACCACCGCCACCATAATCGCTTGACTAAAGACGGCAAAATTGGACGACCAACTTCGGATTTCTTCCGACGCCGACGCATTTTGTTCAGTGGTGGCGAGCCAAAAGTGAGAAAGATGGCGAAAAAAGTGCCGAAAAATCGACAAGAGCCGGCAAAAATTGAGCCATTGAAAGCGGAGAAAACAAAGGAGAAAAGTGGCGACATCGGCACGAAACAACAGAAAGCCAACGACAAAAAAAATGACATTAAAATAATTTTGTGAATTTGTCTAGATGTGCGTGCCCATTTTTATTGTTTTGTGTGCCCAATTTGGAATTGGATCACTTTTCCAACATTTTCTTTCCATGCCGAAATCCTAAAATTAAAAATGGGCACAAATGCATTGACAGATGCACACCGGCAGGCAAAAGTAGATTCTTTTACACATAAGTAACAATATTTTAATTGTGAATAAATATGAAATTTTATTTTTTGCAAAAAATGCAATTTTTTGCCAGTATTTAAAACACCGTACATCCCTAAAAGAGCTGCTAGCCAAATTTTGACGAACTGCCTTAGCAAAAATATTTTTTGGTAGAATTTTCTCCTACGGCGCCGCGATCAATTTTGTTTTTTGAAATCATTTGTGCCGTTTATGAATAAAATTTTCTCGAGTAATTGAATTTTACACCGGTTTTTTGCGTTTTGTGGCCAAACGCCCTGCTCCCGACCGACCGACACTTTCGAGCAGTGCCAGTCGCCGTAAATAATTTGTCTTTTTGGCTCGCGATTGGTTTGGCCTAGCGGCCGACAAAAAAATCTCAGAAAAGCTAAGTAAGTCCATTCGTTGGCGCCCACCTTTTTTGCACGCGTTCCGATGCTGGCGGTTGGCGATAGCATCTGTTTTTGTTGTAAATGTTTTTCGACGTTTGCTGAACTGCTTGGGAATGATGGAAGTGCTGGTGTTGGCTGTTGGTTCTGTTCAAAATGTAGYCGAACGACTGATGCGTAAGYCGTGCCGAAATTGTGGCAACGGTRAAGAACAGCAGMAATAAGAGCAGCAAGGAATTGCACATTTTACTGAACTTGGGCTGAACATAAAAAGGTCAGTTGTTATGTATGAGATGCTTTCAGTGCTATGATCTGATCAATCAGATCAGACTTTTATTTAGGAGATTATGGCCGCAGATTTAAATTCCAAACTAAAAAATAATTATGATCTAAAAAATCTGGCACGGCCAATGAATGAATGAACAGGATTCACGATAATGATTAAATCGCAAAATGTATTTTAGTTATGATTGGATAAAATATTTCGTACATTAAATAAATTTATTTTAATGCAATTTCCTTTAAATTTAATGATTTCCCGAAATGTTATCCCGAGGAGGACACTTTTTGTTATCCAATCTTTCTGATAAGGCGTCCCCTTCCGCCGTCCATCCCCGGCCGATAGTGAATAAAAGATAAAACACCATAATTTAGGGCCAATACTTCGACAAAAACATGTCTATAGCTTTTCTAATTGTGCTATAGAATTTGATAGTGAAGTTATTAATAAGCAAACATAAAAATGGTTTTGTATTTAAGAAAATGTTTTTTTACACATTTTCAAAAATATCTCCATAGGTAAAAGCATTTGGAGTGTAATTCACCGGATTTCAAAGACACAAATATTCATTCCATTGGAGGAAATGAGTGAGGTGGTGAAAGTGAAATGTTAACGACTCTTTTCTTTTCATTTTTTTCATTGATCGATGGGAAAATTGGCGGGGGGGGGCGAAGGTCAAATGGTCGTGGACAGCCGCGACACATCACCTGCTGCTGACGGGCCGATGATAACAAATGCGATTTGTAACGGAACGGACTAGCGGAATTACGAAATTCCGCTAAAATAAGAATTTGATGAAAATAAGGGACAAAATCACAAAAAATTCGGAAAAATATCAAAGAATTATGTTTAAAATATAAAAAAAGATGATTCAGGCGTAATTGGAGTTAAAACAAATCGCACTAATTGTTACAATTCGCTTCAAGGAATAATTTAAAAACCGTTTTCTGAATTAATATTCCAATTTTGGCCTTTGGATTCCGGGGGGGGGGGCCTTTGCATTGTCACCGTTTGCATAAAAATTCCTTACAAATTAAACATTGCGGTGAAAAACTATGCGTCACGATTCATTTGTTTTGTTGTCATCGCAAGATTCAATCAATAGCTTGCAATTGGGAGTGTTCTAACAACAAAGGTGCCGGTATCCGTATGTTTTCGGTGATTGCCTGGGACCGGTATCCGGGTTTGTCGTTTTCTTCCCTACCGGGAATTTTGTCGTTTTCCCTACCGGACATTTTGTCGTTTTCCCTACCGGACATTTGGGAGCAGGTCGTTTCGGCCCCCGTGTTTCGGCCCCCGACCTTTGAAGTGGAGCTTTCGATTGGTACCTAATTTATTTAGTTTGGTTGGTTCCAAGAAGAGTTATGGCACTTCAAAGGTCTGGGGCCGAAACGTGGGGGCCGAAACGACCCCCACTCGGACATTTTGTCGTTTTCTTCATTACCGGACATTTTGTCGTTTTCTTCATTACTACCGGACATTTTGTCGTTTTCTTCATTACTACCGGACATTTTGTCGTTTTCTTCATTACTACCGGACATTTTGTC
>MEIZ01000003.1:1029719-1044476 GCA_001723225.1 Globodera ellingtonae | reverse complement strand
CCCATAACGTCCGTCCGTTATGTCCAATCAATAAGGGCGGAATGTTCGACGGCTGTGGAGAAAGAAAATGAAATGACGTTTTTGGGTTCTTTTACATTTATATAAACATTTAAATTGAATATTAAGACAATTAAATTTTACTAAATATATTTATTTCGTGTTCCCGGTTCATCCCGTATTTGCCAGATTTCTTTTAGCAGAGCATTTTTATATTTAAATGCACTATTTGACATTAAAAAAAGAAGCCTAATTGGGCAAACAACAAAAAGCAAAATGGACGCGAAATTCAAATTACAGGACAATCCGAAAACGCAGGTAATTGAAATAAAAAAGAGCATTTACAACATTCGGCTCTTATGCACTTTGCCCCCATGATTTTTTTTTGTTGCTAAAACACTGAAAAAAATGTTTTTAATGGTAATCGAGGGTGTAGAATCCGAATCTGACATCCATTTCGACCAGTTCGAACCCCGAACCCGGGTTCGAACAAAAAGTCAAAAATTAAATTTTTTTTTTTCAAAATTCACATTTATTGCTCAAAATCGATTCAAATGCACGAAAATGGCCGTTCCCTCGCCGTTTGCTGCCTGCCTCTATTCAAACTGTTGCCTAGGTACTCATTTAAAAGGATTTTCGTGCTGAATCGATTTTGAGCAATAAATGTGAATTTTGAAAAAAAAAAAATTTAATTTTTGACTTTTTGTTCGAACCCGGGTTCGGGGTTCGAACTGGTCGAAATGGATGTCAGATTCGGATTCTACACCCTCGATTACCATTAAAAACATTTTTTTCAGGGTTTTAGCAAAAAAAAAATCATGGGGGCAAAGTGCATAAGAGCCCAACATTCATTCATTCATTGTCTAATTTTTAAATATCAAAAGTTGAAATAATTGGAAAATCTGGTTTTAATCGACTTAACTAGAGTTTCGGTTATAAAAATGAAAAAAAAAACCCTGAATGTGGAATTTTTATGAGATTTGTTGAAAATTGAAAACTGTATGCGACATTTGCCAAAAAAAGATTCTTCAATTTATAAATTCAGTTTGCACAGACTTACTTTATTTATTGTTTACATCAAAAATTGTGAAAAGTAATTGTGTTGCTCGCCGAAAATTAATAGAGAACAATTTTTGAACAATTTCAATCCTTCAAGAGAAAATTATGCATTTTTGGATTATTTTCTTAACAAAAAACAAATCAAATTTTAAAAACCTTTATTTTAATTTTAAAATTTTCTAAAAACAGTTTAATGCCTATTTTTTAAAAATATTTATGGCTGAATTACAATCTCGTTGAGCTGAGTAATATTACAAAAGAAAGCTAATCATTTGGAGTAGTTTGAAAAAAGTTGAAACAAAAAAAAGTCGCCAGTAGCCGAGTTGTCCGTAGCCGAGCTGTCCGTAGCCGAGTCAGTACGATTTGGAAATCAATAGTTTAAAACCGGCCGTGACCCACACTAGAGTTGACCGTTCCAGACAGTTAAAGCGCAGTTTTAAGATTGGCATACTTTGGCGTAATGTCTATTAAAATTCAGATGCTCCAGATACGGACAAAAAACCGGTGGAACCCCGAAGATTGTCACAGTGAACTCTTTTTGTTCAAGCCCGACTTGTTGAAAGTCGTTTATCGCGGAACAAAAAGAAGTAAAAAGGATTTAGGAAAACATATTCATTTTTTAAATTTAATTTTTCTTTTTCTTTTTAATATAATTAATTTAAACTGAATAAATAAATATTTTTAAGTTTATCGCACTGTTCGCGCAGAATTTATGTTGCCCCGAAATGGAATTGGTTATTTTGAAGTGAAAATTGTCTCGTTCCAAAAAGGCTCTGGGTATGCATTTAAATAATATAAAATTCTTTAAAAAATAATTTTATTATTTTATAATCAATACAATTTTGTTAATTCATTTTAAATATTCATTTTTTTATATTCTTCTTTTCTTAAAATTTCTATAATAATTTTTAAGCAATATTGGCGTTGGCCTTGTGCCCAGGTCAATGTCATTGGACACTTGGGTTGGAAGGTACACGGACACATATGGGTACTTTGATAGTGGCAAAATATATGGCCACAACACCGGGCACTTTGATGGCTTCCCCGAATTTGCTGGCGGTGACGTCATCGGATGTGGCATCGATTGGACGAGTCAAGAGATCATTTACACGAAGAATGGGGAGCGTTTACGTAAGGCATTTACAAGTAATTCTTTGTTTTCATAGGGCCTCGATTAATTAATTGAATATAAATTTAAAAAAATGTAATTTTTCTTTTTGAGAGAATCAATGGGAAATTTATTTTGAAAATTGGGATAAATTAATTGTTTTCGCGTTTTATTTTTAATAATAAATTTTTTTAATCGTTTTTAGACACTTCAAATTTGTACGTCCTCACCTCCGACGACCTGTTCCCGGCAGTTACTTTGGAAAATCCTGGTGACATAGTCGAGGCCAACTTTGGCCCAAACTTTAAACACAATTTTAACGATGTTTTTTCTAATCTGGCATCTGTTGATTGACTTTTTTTTACTTTATTTGATAAAAAATTTGTTGAAAGTATAAATTAAAAAAACACAAATGTCAAAAGTTGTTTACAGACAACAAACAAAACCAACGGCGCCGCAGGGGACATCTCCAATCAAAATAGTTAATTCTTTTTTTGTTAAAAATTCATGCCGAGCCGTCAGTAAAAGCCGAATAAAATATGCATTGCAAAAACAGGGGCAAGCAACTCCAATAATTTTTTCACAAAATTTCAGCGAAAATGTGACTAAATAAAGCAACAATATGATAGAAAGAGCCCAAAATATTGTATATTCATGTAGCACAGGTAAAAAACCCCCCTAAATTTCAATCAACAATTCTTCAGCATAATCATTCTTCATTTGGGGAAAAAAAAATGGAGTCCCAAGTTGTTGCTGTATTCGAAATTGTAAGAGTCGCCGCTGGTACTTCCGCTCTTGCTTTTAGTTGAGCCGCCGCCGCCATTTTTGGTGCTTCCGGTTCCGTCGGTCGGTGGACAACAAATTCGGGGAACGAAACACGCAAAAAGCGCAAGAATGATGACCCCAACCACGACAAGAATTGGTATGATCAAGCCATCGCGCTTTTTGCGCCGTCGGCGCAATGAACCATCGCCGCCTTCTGTGAATGGGGAATGAAAGTCAAATAAAGTTTTGATAACATCGAAATTAAATTATATTCTTTGTAATAAATGCGCCAGGGATTGCGTGGGTCTAGGAAAATTGGGCGACAAAATATCTGTAAATTGGGCGCCGTCAACAATTTTCCAGAGCCCAATTCTTCAATTAGTTTAACGGCGCCCATTTTCCAATAAGCCCCAGAGTTAAATAGTGAAACTGATTAAAAACAATTTAATTTTACTTTTTGCCACAATGTTTAATGCCGCAATGTTCCCGTCGCCAACTGCGGCCAAAATGAGTCTTAGCATTTCCCGCGCGCCCTTTCGGCGCGACCGCTGGCGTTCTTCACGACCATTTTGCCCCTTTTCTTCTTTTTCTTCACCATAATTAAAAAAGAATTGCCCATTAAATTTCATTTGAGCCCACAATTTGGCAAATTCCGTCAACAATTTTAGGCCGCCCGTTCTCTTTTTATTTTCGGGAATAATTTGGTCTCGACCGATTTGCATGCGATCGGCCAACAAAAATGTTGCATCAATCACAACTTTTTTTAAACGTTTCGGCCACTGACCCATCAGAAACGGCGGCTTTTATGTCGTTCAGTGAAGTTCGCAAAAGCGTGAAAATGCGAGCGAATGGCGGGTCTTTTTGTTCAACAATTTGCCAATTTTCTCTCAACAATTTGGCCTCATCAATTAACGATAAATGCTTTTGCGGACATTCATTTTTTGCAGCGGCAGCTTCTTTCATCGTTTTTGAACTAATATTGGCGGAAATTGAACGGAACAATTTTTTAACTTTTTGAGAGGGCAAATTTTTGTTTTCGTCCGAATTGAATTTCTTCAAATAATACTTCTAAAATGCTAATATTATTAATTTGTAAGTTTAATTTGACGATTTGCCTCGTGTAAATGGTGAACAGCCGGCGGTGGCACAAAAACTTCTTGAATTGCCAAATTTTGCTCATCCAATTCAGACAGAAAGTCGCGCAACTCGCCAGTGCCATCATTTAATGCCGCCAATTCTTGACCGTACAAATTGACCAATAAATGTTCATTTGCGTCATTTTGGCCGAGAATTGGCACAAATATGGCAGAAAAAACAAAAATTGCATTTGAAAAATGCATAACGGCGGGTTAATCTTAAATAATAAAAATAAATTTATCTTCTTGTGGAATATTGCAAATGGAAAGAATAATAATAATAATAATATGTTTGTTGAAATATAAACCAGTTTAAATACGAGACCACTCATTGGTTGTTATTATTTTTTAAATCTATATTAAAATCAATGTTTTCCGGTGCCACATTACTTCCGCTTTTGCATAAGGCAAATATGTGATTGTTTTTTGGCATTATCTCCCATGATTTCTATCTAACTGAACCTAATTTTTTCCGGAAGCAGAGTGCACTTGCACAAAAGTAAAAATGTCTAAAATTAAATAACAATTTTGCATTTTAAAATTAGTATTTAAAAGTATTCATTTTCAAAGGGTATGAGATGGAAAAGCCAAATTGGCAAATTGAACTTAGCAAAGAGTCTCGGTCTTGAGTCTCGTCTTGGTTTCGAGTCTCGGGTACTTGGTCTCGAAAATCGAGACTTTTTTACACCCCTAAAGATGCCATTTTTGGAGAGAATTTGTTTAGAATTCTAAGCTTAAAAGATTTGAAAAACATAATGACAAATCAAATTTATAAATCCTTAATTCAATATCTTTTGCACAGCCTTTTAGATCATTGTCCAAACAAAAATAATCTCTCATAAATAAGGCTGTCGGTTTCAAACCGAACCGAACCGAGACCGAGACCGAAAACCGACATTTTTTCGGTTCGGTTTTCGGTTCGGTTAATCGAAAGCTTCGGTTCGGTTCGGTTTGAAACCGAAAGGGTCGGTTCGGTTTGAAACCGAAAGGGTCGGTTCGGTTTGAAACCGAAAGGGTCGGTTCGGTTATCGGTTTCGGTTTCGGTTAACCGAAAATTATTTGAAACCGACAGCCTTACTCATAAAACAAAATAAAATCCCGCCTCAAAAGAAAAATAGGCCTAAATAGAGCCACTGGCAGGGCCGTAGCCAGAAAAAGTTTTCGGGGGGCAAGCAAAAAAAATCGTAGGGGGGAGGGAGTGCATTTTGGGGGTTTATTACCTTTTTCGTTGCATTTTTTTTCAAATTTCAAAATTTTTTAAGGTGTTTAGAAATGGAAGGAGTCCGGCGATGCCGATAGGCGCCGCCGGGAAAATGTTTTGACTTTTTTGATGGAATTTGTTAAGAAAATTGGCCCGAAAATGATTAAGGTTTGCCTTGGAAATTGCGGTTGAATTTTTAAACACGATTTTTATAAATTGAAAATATTAGGAGCTAAAATAAAATTTTCAAAAAAGTTTCGAGTCTTCGGGTCTCGACTCGAGAAAAGTCTCCGGTTTTTTGGGTCTCGGTCTCGAGTCTCGGTAAATTTTGGGTCTCGTGCATCACTACTTTCGCGTTCGTTTAGCTAACTGAGCGATCTTGACATTTTTTTTTCATAAAATGCAATTTAATAAATTTCTACCAAAAAAGCTTTAAATCTATTATTATTAATGTTTAAATAAAAATGCAAAAAATGTCGTTTTCGGTGCATTGTTTTTGGCTTCTTTTAGTGAATAAACATACGCCTACCTGTTGAAAGCATAGAATAAAGAAAAATATTTAATATTAAATTTTATTTAATTAGGTAGAGACACTTCTTCACCAAATTGTCTACGTATTCCAAGGCATGGCCCGGGACTCAACCGATAAATTTCGGGTTGGTTAACCGAGAAGGTGATATTGTTGAAGCCAACCAAATTTTATGGTCCAGAATTTAAAAAAAAATTGCTCAAATACTTTATATGTAAATAAATTTTATATTTTACATTATCATGGATTAATTGATTAATGGGTCAATAGCATTCATTCTTAAATCAATCCACAGATCACATCATCAATCAATCCATCCGTTCATCTGATCGTTCAGACCAGCAAATKRAAGAGCAAMACTAAACAGCGAAATAAATGTTTTGGCATCGCTACCAATTTTTGAATATGCTAAATTGGGCGAAATTTAAACGCTTTAAAACCATTTAAAAGTTCTTACTGCCGCCGAACAGTAGCAGGACGGGAATGGCGGAGAGCCGAGCGGACACCGCGCCGCCGGCGGTGGGCATTTCCACCAATGGCGTTTGGGTGGTGGTCGTGGCGGTGGTGGTGGTGGTGGTCGTAGGATTCATCGCATCAATGCGATTTTGGTTACAGTTGTCCTCTAGGCAAGCGTTGCATTGGGCTGTCAACGCGCCCGCCGGGCAATGTCTGAGATCGCTTTCTTTGCATATGCCATTCACACGCGTGTCCTTCGTGCATATGAAGGCGGCCCACATGGCGTGATTTTTCTCTATATTATAATTTGAATTGGAAGTTGGAAAAAGTTGCGTCGTCAGTTGAGCCCGCGGGGGATTTTCTGGGCGCCCGACTCCCGAATTTTTCGAAATTCAAAATAACACAAATTTTTGTATATTTATTGAATTGATCCAAGTCGGGGACTTGTGTAGGGAATTTAATAGCTAAAAATGCCAACATTTTYGGGGTTGGGAATCCTAAGTTGAATTGTTTTGTTACGATCTATGCAGTAGAAAGTCACGCAATGTTTATTGTTTGGTTGGCACGGTGCTGCTGTCGACATGCTTGTCTCCTTTAAGTTCCAATCCTTCTGTATATTGGCAGCATATTTGGCGAGCTCAGCACCAGACCGAGTTTTGTTTTCCCAAATGAATTGAAACGGGCATATCAATCCCTCAGCTTCTGCAATTTAAATGAATGATTTTGGTTTATGAAGCTTAAAATCAAAGAATCTTTGCCTTCCGTCCACGAAATGACGAAGAGCATAACGATGGCGATCATTTTGGCGATGGTTTCCATTGTTTTGCTTGGATTCTCGAGGTGAATTGAATTGGTGGAAGTAAATTTCTTTTACCGGTCTCTAATTTAGAGAATGAAAATGATGAAAATTGAAATATTATTTTGGATTATGGAATAAATTTGAAAATTAAAAAAACATGGACCCCGACCTATTTGGTTGCTTTTTTTAGACCAGAGAAAATCTGAAACGTCCGCCATTCATAACGCTGTGAACAGAACACTAAACCAATAATTTTGGCCCATTTGAACGCCATAAATGAATAGAAAAGCTCAGCCAAATGATTCCATTCCAACCATTTTTCGCATTGTCACCGGGGAAAATGAAATGCCGAATAAAATAAGAAAAAAAAGGTTTAATCAAAAGCCATTATCACTTTTCTGCAATAAAAATGAATGGCGGTTTGTTTTCGTTCGTTCGTACGCTTTTCTCCTTTTTTGACCACGGACAGTGTGAGCAGCCATCGGCGGTTGGGAATACCGGTGATTCAGCCGTTTTGGTCCATTTTTATTCAATCGTTTACATAAATTATTTAAAAAAAACTGAATTTATCGTATTAATCACAAAAAAACTCTAATTTGTAAAGCAAGATTTTAAGAACTAAATAGCCCTTTAGCGTTTGTGGACATTTCGCTGAGTAGGCCAAAATCAGACATTTAATATACTCAAATAAAATATTTGGGTTTATTACAAGATTAATTTATTAACGTATTCGCGATGTCATTTATAGGGCCCGGATTTTTAGTTTTTAAACTATTTTTTTCGCGCCTTGCTTTGAAAAGCACGAAAAGCAGGTTTTTAGGTCAAAATGATCGTTTTTCATCGAGTTTTAGCAACTATTTCATAGTTTTTATTTTTTAGAAACTATAATAGTTTTAAAAAAAACAATTTTGGCCTTTTTCGAAAAATTCCTTAAAAAAAGCACCCCAAAAGACCCCTAAAAATGGACTTTTGTCGAGACTAAAAATCTGCCAGCCAAAAAAATGAAATTTTTTAAAATTCTTATTTGTTGTACATATAAAAAAATTTTTGAGTGAATTGCGTTTGAATTGAAATTTTTATCACAAAAATGAATTAAAATATCGTGAAAAAAATTTTTGATTAGTTTACACCCCTAATTCTGGCACTTTTTAGAAACTATTAGGTCATAGAAACTATTTTCGACTTTTTAACCAACAAAAAACTAATTGAGATTTTTAGCAACTATAAATCCGGGCCCTAGTCATTTATAAAACAATTCGCAACATTCATACCCCAGGGCATTCAACGCATTCAAAAATGACCTCTAAATTATTCTTTTGTGACTTTTGCCATAGCGGAGGAGGGCATTCTTTCTTTGTGCACAATATGTAGAATAATGCGGATCAAATTCACGTGTTCACCTATAAAATCCATTTTTCTTCTGAGAGCCTAAAAAGCATTGTTGATCCGACAAGCGATCCGTGTCATAAAATGCAGGAAATTTAAAAAGTTAAGACAAAGAGGGGCTTTTTTAACGTATGTTGTTGTTCTTGTGATAGATAGTGAAGAGGGAATAATGAGTCAAACTATGGAACTAATAGAATACCACAGTCAATTTTTCGACAAAATTATATTTTCACAAAAAATTGGCCTTGAATCCCCAAAAAGTTGTGACCAAAAACCCTGAAAGCTCCAAGGTGGCCTAGCCAAAAATAAACCGGAAAGCCCGACCTCCCCGACCCCCGACTTTTCCACAAAACGCAGAATCAACCTCCTAGGTTTCCTAAATTTTCGGATATCACACATGCGAATGGCTCCTCGATTAAGCTACGCTTACTGATAACGTTCAACTTATTGTCTGACAGCGTTTGTTAAAAAAAATGCATTCTGTTCCACAATTACATCCAGCAGACAAATTGAGTAACACCAATATTATTAAAAGAGATAAGAGGACATTTACACATTTTATGGCCAGTTTTTATTGAAAAATGTTATCGTTTATTCAAAATGTTTTAGCTTCTCTAATGAGAAAATGAGCGAATTGGGCAAACAACAACAACAACAACATTGGCATTTTGTCGGGACTGAAAATGCGGCGACCATTGTCATCGCTACACTAATCCTTATCCTTCTGGCTTCTGTAAAGCTTTGGCGACATTTGAAGAAGTCACGCAGTTGTCGTGTCCCCAATTACCACTATCGCCGCTGGGGTTGTTGAAACGGTGCGTATGCGTGGCAAAAATAATAATAAAATTTTATTAATCTCTTTAAATAAATTGTTTATTTTATTTAAGGAAATCCCTCCTTTGGAGGCTACAACATGGTGGCAATTTCATTCAACAACTCATTCCACCAAGGTCGTATGAATATTTAGATTCTCCCCAAACTCTTAATTTTCGGCATTTTTACGAAAAAAAATTTTAAGAAAAATGCAATAAGAAAGAAAAAGGTACCCTTATAATCAAAAATTTTTAAGCCAAAAATGTACCCCCCAAAAATGACTTTTCTTGGACCAAAAATGCTCTCCTATGTAAAGAACGATATTTCCTGAAAATTTTTTATATTAACATTTATTTACAAAATTTCCAAAACATGTGCAAAATATTACATTTACAATCACGTTTTTAGTCAATAAAATACAAAAAGTATAAATTCATAAATTGAAAATTATTTATATTTTGAGGGTTGGACTTCGCGAATGGACGAAACGAGGCACAGTGCCGTTTCCGAGACTGGGCCGTGTCAGAATTGCCTTCCGGCGTCTTCAGAGTCGAAAAAATCTGCGAAAAAAGCGAGCGCAAAAAACGGAAGGGCGTCGTTGTGACGGAATACCGTGTCCGCTGGGAAGGATACGGTTCCGCAGACACGTGGGAGCCGGAGCAGAAACGGGTCGCGCCCTAATCCTCCCATGCCAAAAAAAATGACCGAATAAAAGAAAAATTAACAAATTTCACCCAAAAAACATAATGTATTTTTTCTATTGTAACCCGATTCCCCCCCCCCCCCCGGGGTTACTATTGTTCAAACCTCCCCGCAGGGGGGGGGATACAATTAGAAAGGGGTTTCAAACGAAAGAAGGGCGGGTTCTGTCTCTTATACACATCTAGATGTGTATAAGAGACAGGGTTACTATTGTTCAAACCTCCCCGCAGGGGGGGGGATACAATTAGAAAGGGGTTTCAAACGAAAGAAGGGCGGGTTACTAATAGAGAAATACAGGAAATTCGTCCAGTTTTTAGCAATTTTGGGCTATTCCAAATCGTAAAACTTTCGTTTTTTCAATTATAGGGCGAATTATTGCATTATTTATAATTCACAATATGAGAGATAATATTAGTATAATAATTTATTTATTAATTTTGGAAGGCCATTTTAAAAACTTAAAATAGTAGCGTTAAATTATACATTTCCATATGCAAGTGTTCGATCTTCTAATAATTTGTTTAATTTTAGAATAACTTTATCTCTATAATTTAAAAAGATTTGAGAAAATGTAAATTTTATATGAGGATTAGGGTTTGCGGATCCTGGAAATTCTTTAAAAAATTTATTTTGTATTTATCTTTCAAAATAATTTATTTTAAATTTGATGAAAAGTAATTACAGAAACGCCCTAAATCCCAGGGTACATGTCAACTCGCCGACGCCGACTCACCGGAGAACGGGGCCCCGGCCGGGGATGAGCAAAATCCATTTTTAAGTGGGCAAGCTTTATTTTTTTGTAAGCAATAAACAAAAAAAAAATACACAACAATAAAAATTAAATCTCTAACTCCTCAATTTCACCATAAAATCTTCTTCATCTTCATAATCCTGTAATTAATTTCAACGGAAATTCTGATAAATTTGCTTTAATTTGTAAAATGTCTTCAACTTTCTTTAGTTAATAGATAAAACAGGAATTAACCTATTATCGGCGAGTTGACACCATCGGCGAGTCGGCGAGTTGAAACGTTCCCTGAATCCCATCCCCAACTTTGTCGCCAACGGGACCCCGCGACCCCGAATTCATCCCCGAGAAATCGTCTTCGACTCTTTCGCTCCGACAACCCCGACCCCGTATCCGACTACTTGTTCACCCCCGACACCAGTCCTCAATTAACCCTAACCCAAACTTCCTCCGACTTCGAAAATTCCAAAAATTTGCGACTTTATTTCTCATCTTTTTGTGTATACGATAAAATCAGTTTTTTTTAATAATTTATGTAAACGATTGAATAAAAATGGACCAAAACGGCTGAATCGCCGGTATTCCCAACCGCCGATGGCTGCTCACACTGTCCGTGGTCAAAAAAGGAGAAAAGCGTACGAACGAACGAAAACAAACCGCCATTCATTTTTATTGCAGAAAAGTGATAATGGCTTTTGATTAAACCTTTTTTTCTTATTTTATTCGGCATTTCATTTTCCCCGGTGACAATGCGAAAAATGGTTGGAATGGAATCATTTGGCTGAGCTTTTCTATTCATTTATGGCGTTCAAATGGGCCAAAATTATTGGTTTAGTGTTCTGTTCACAGCGTTATGAATGGCGGACGTTTCAGATTTTCTCTGGTCTAAAAAAAGCAACCAAATAGGTCGGGGTCCATGTTTTTTTAATTTTCAAATTTATTCCATAATCCAAAATAATATTTCAATTTTCATCATTTTCATTCTCTAAATTAGAGACCGGTAAAAGAAATTTACTTCCACCAATTCAATTCACCTCGAGAAATCCAAGCAAAACAATGGAAACCATCGCCAAAATGATCGCCGTCGTTATGCTCTTCGTCATTTCGTGGACGGAAGGCAAAGATTCTTTGATTTTAAGTTTCTTAAACCAAAATCATTCATTTAAATTGCAGAAGCTGAGGGATTGATATGCCCGTTTCAATTCATTTGGGAAAACAAAACTCGGTCTGGTGCTGAGCTCGCCAAATATGCTGCCAATATACAGAAGGATTGGAACTTAAAGGAGACAAGCATGTCGACAGCAGCACCGTGCCAACCAAACAATAAACATTGCGTGACTTTCTACTGCATAGATCGTAACAAAACAATTCAACTTAGGATTCCCAACCCCGAAAATGTTGGCATTTTTAGCTATTAAATTCCCTACACAAGTCCCCGACTTGGATCAATTCAATAAATATACAAAAATTTGTGTTATTTTGAATTTCGAAAAATTCGGGAGTCGGGCGCCCAGAAAATCCCCCGCGGGCTCAACTGACGACGCAACTTTTTCCAACTTCCAATTCAAATTATAATATAGAGAAAAATCACGCCATGTGGGCCGCCTTCATATGCACGAAGGACACGCGTGTGAATGGCATATGCAAAGAAAGCGATCTCAGACATTGCCCGGCGGGCGCGTTGACAGCCCAATGCAACGCTTGCCTAGAGGACAACTGTAACCAAAATCGCATTGATGCGATGAATCCTACGACCACCACCACCACCACGACCACCACCACCACCACCGCCACGACCACCACCCAAACGCCATTGGTGGAAATGCCCACCGCCGGCGGCGCGGTGTCCGCTCGGCTCTCCGCCATTCCCGTCCTGCTACTGTTCGGCGGCAGTAAGAACTTTTAAATGGTTTTAAAGCGTTTAAATTTCGCCCAATTTAGCATATTCAAAAATTGGTAGCGATGCCAAAACATTTATTTCGCTGTTTAGTKTTGCTCTTYMATTTGCTGGTCTGAACGATCAGATGAACGGATGGATTGATTGATGATGTGATCTGTGGATTGATTTAAGAATGAATGCTATTGACCCATTAATCAATTAATCCATGATAATCTAAAATATAAAATTTTAAATATTTTAATGGATCAAAAAATTAGCGCAAAAAGCGTTTTTGTGGAAATCAAAGCATAAAACGTAATTGTTTCGCCGCTTTGATTGGGTGGTAGCATGGGACAACTAAGGACCTCAAACGTAGTGGAAGATCCCGGCCAGTGAACAACTCCTTGACCCGTTAGCTCATCAAATTGGGGGTGGACCAAAATCCAAGGATTTCAAAGCT
The DNA here is from genome assembly GCA_001723225.1 of Globodera ellingtonae. Lineage (NCBI taxonomy): Eukaryota > Metazoa > Nematoda > Chromadorea > Rhabditida > Heteroderidae > Globodera > Globodera ellingtonae. Next base: position 1,031,438 of record MEIZ01000003.1, on the reverse strand, counting down.
TATAATGACACAAGATACAGGCCTGAAGAGAGATACAGTCAAACGAAATGCCGTAGGCGAGCTGGGGGGTAGGGCTTGCAAACTGCAAAAGCACAACTTCCGATCGAACAGATGAAAAAAGTTAGGGTTCAAAGATTCGACTGGTCATCCTACGGCACGCAGCTCAGGACAAAATTTTTAAGGATGAAAATTTTTTCTCTGTCAAAACGCACACAATCACCAAAATGACAAAATATGGGCTCCAGAATCTCCGCTTTCCAATGCCATTGGACTCATTCTCTTCTCCCCTCTTCTCTTTTGGTTCCGGGAGGGATTACCGATTCATTGATTTTTGTAGAAAATGGGGTCAAAATCACTAAAAACTTCTACGTGGAGTAAATCTTCAAACGTCGTGAAGCCTTGGACAGTTAGCCATTTCGGCAATAGGGAATGGATTTTCCAACAAGACTCCGCTCCGGCCCACAGGGAAAAAGAAACCCAGGACTGCTGCAGGGCCCCGGTTTTATCGGTGCTTCGGAATGACCCCCTTACTCTCCTGACTTAACCTCATGAATTATTCTGTGTGGTCAATTTTGGAGTCAAGGGCCTGGTCAGGTCCCACAAAAATTTGAGGGTGCTTCGAAGTTCCCTTCGCCGGGAATGGGACAAAATATCCGTCCAGGAGCTGCGTGCCTTTTGCGCAAATTTTTTTGCACGTTTCCGCCTCTGTATCAGGGTTGCCGCGGCTTGAGAAAAAAAATGTCGGGTCGGGTTTCGGGTCGTGAAAAATGTCGTGTCGGGTTTCGGATCAGGTCGGCCAAAAAACCTCGGGTCGGGTTTCGGGTCGAGAAAAAGAAGGGGTTTCGGCTCTCGGGTTTCGGGTAACCCGCGGCAACCCTGCTAAAACCGATTAATTCAAGGGCCTATTGTTTGTATTGACAATTTTATTTTCCAATAAATGAGTTTCACTGACTAGCAGAGTATCTTAAAAAGTATCTTTGTGAAGAGCAGGCACAATGCGAAGCAGAGCACGAATTTACGCTGGACCTGCGACAGCTGGTGATAGCCGAAAAGCGCATTACAAATATTCAAATCCAAATCACTTCCGCCACAACATTGGGAACTCAATTACGGGTATTAAATTAATTAATTAAATCCTCTAACAAACGCCCAGAGCGCTCCGGATCCCGCAGGATTAATCCTGCAAAGCCTGCATTTAGAATTTGCAGCTTCCTGCGCAGGATTGAGTCAAAAGTTTTCAAAAATTAATTTTGGCCTCAAACCTGAAGAAGATGAAACTGATTAAAACTGAGCAAGAAAACTTCAATGAAGAAGAAGCAGCGTATTTCGTCATTTTAATGATGAGGATATGGAATAGTGTCATTGGAAAATAAAAATCTTGTTATCAGCTTTTATTGTGTAATGTAAGAAATCTGGTACTGAAGTGTCCATTTTACACTGGGACTCAGCTGGCCGCTTCTCAAATGGCGCCAAATCGACTTTTACTTTACCCAAATCGATTTGTCTCATCAAGAGCTGTCGATTGATACCTATTTTGTCGGGATTGGTCCAGAAACAAAATACAACATATACTAGGAAATAACCACCATTTTGATTAATCTGATCATGAAAAGATTGGGAGAGAATTGATCTGATTTGGAAAGTCTGTCGTATCCATAAAATGATAATGTATTATTATAGAAAATAGCGCGCTTAACCGATCGGTATATTAACAATAAT